>OZ023334.1:1177082-1180904 GCA_964007535.1 Brachyptera risi | reverse complement strand
ACCTATTCAGGTATTTTTGCAACAATCGGATTAGAAATAACAAAGAAAACGGAATAAAACTGTACATTTTATTGAATATTTGGATCATTTGGATTTGCAAAGTGTATATGCGACAGGTTGCAGCACTATGAATATTAACAAGTTGCAGGTAAGGTTTTTGAACGTTTGAAGTAATCCAAGGTTTGTATCATGGAAATTGAGCTGACAAGTTATTTTTCAATCTACATTTCCATACTTCTAAGCTCATTTCACAACGCGCATCCCGCGTTTTCCTAGTTTAAATAATAATGTTTTTTCAAAGACCAGACCTAGGCCTCCATAAGTTGCTTGCCTCAATCACCCCCTGGTAATTAAGCTGCTGTTCTTTACCTTTGAACCCAAATCGACCTCAAAGACCCCACCAACAGCTAGATTATATTCTAGGGGTACGAATGAGCGGACGACATATATGGATCATGTTTACAACAAACCACGCATAATGCGGGACTCGAACCCATTACCCACTGACTTCAGATTTCAAGTCTATGTTTCAAGTGCCTTGACATAATGATCCACACAGCCGAGAGGTTATGTGTACACGTAATTTAACACATTGTAAACCGTGCCAGTAACTTGTCACCTTGCACAACGATAATTTATGTGATTTAGAACACATTCTCGATGTTAATTTGCGCGTCTGAATCTTGTCATGCAAACAGTTGACCACAAATTGTTCAAATAACCATTCCAAACAACTTCTAATACGTCGCAAGCCGCCATACTGCAACGTGTCACCGCCTGTTAAGTTTTTTGCAACTTGAAACCGGGTTCTAGCAAATGGTTCGAATGTCCGATCATCTTTGAAATGATAGAAGAGACATAAGTAACCTAATCATTTATATTAATTAAGTGATGATGATTGAATATGTTAATAACTTGATGTATAACCAATGAGCATAAATAATTAGTGATTTGAGCCAACTCCATTGTCACTCTAGTGTCAATCGTTGAACTATAGAGTATTCTCAACTGACGTCACCCATTGTTGAAAGAGAGAGACAACAATGTGCACCAGTTGGAACTGACCAATAAGAATGTTTGGTAGTCCACCAGTTCGCTGTATTGCTATAGTAACGATTGTTTGTCGTTTGTTACGTGCAAACACTCTATAGAAATACAATTATATTTTTAATTGTTGTACTTGGGGCTGTATTATTATTAGACGAGCTTTAGCGAGGATTCAATTTGACATACTGAAAGAAATTGGTGTTCGTTTTTATGTTTTTTTTTTTTTTTTTTTTTTTTTTGTTTTTATGTTTTTTTGTCGGTTCTCCACAGGTCAAACGGCTACAGCTATCAACTTCAAACTTTTTTTCGTCATGGTTCCTCATCTAACTTAGATCTGTATAGTTTTGTGGCATTATCGGGTGGTAACTTTATTTTTTATGAATTTTAGAAATTTCACAAATCCCCATTAGAATAACCCGGAGGAAAATACTTGAAAAATCAAAATTTTTCAAGACCTCTCAAATTTTCGCCGAATATAAAGGAAACTATTAAGCACATTTTGAGAGATTTTTCGCATCAATCGGATGAGAAATAACGAAGAAAACGCATTTATAAAGCATTTTTCCCATCAATTTAGGCTATTACGGGAACCAATTAAATCTATAGCAACAAGTGTCACCTATTAATTCAAAACGATTGAAATGAATGAAGAGGAAGGCCGTGACATAACTGATTCTCGTAAGGTTTTTGAACGTTTGGAGTGATCCAAGGTCTGTAGATGTAGATTGGGTTGACAAATTATTTTTCATTCTAGATTTCTATACCCCTAAGCTCGTCTAACAACGCGCATCCCGCGTTTTCCTAGTTATTATTATTATTTAACTCTTGCAAATGCACATAAATGCGCGGTGGCAAGTTCCCTAAGTACCCCTATCCCACCATCTCCTCAACCCTCTGACGGAATAACTTTAAACTGATGTCATCCCCTTCAAAAACATTTCTACTAAGCCCATTCCAGTCCCTACCTGTCCTATTTAAGAAAGAGAATTTACCGACATCTAATGTAGCCCCCTTTATGACTACCGCTCTATCATGACCCCGCCTACCTCCATACCCTGACTTATTTCTTTTTATCAACTCATGTACAATCAAGTAGTAGGTGATGAAGAGCATGATTCACAGATATTTACTAGGAAAACGCCATATATGCGTTGTTGGACGAGCGGATAGTAATAGTATGTCGACTTTTTTGCCAAACTTTTGCCTACATTCGCCAATTGGGTGACATTTCAGTTGTAAATGGGTGAAAACTGCTTCGAGTGGTACCAATTTAGCACATTTTATGGTTTTTCTTTGAAATGGCGCACCCGATCAAGCTGAACATTTTCAGAAATGTGTATCAAAATGAAACTCAACTTCAAACAAAATTTCATTTTTTTGGAAAATAAAAATATTTCCTTTTCTTTTTCGCTGTGTTATTCTAATGGGTATTTTTGAAATGTCTTAAATTCATAAAAATAAAAGTTACCACCCGATAATGCCACAAAACTATACAGATCTGAGTTAGATGAGGAACCATGATGAAAAAAAGTTTGGAGTTGATAGCTGTAGCCGTTTGACCTGTTGAGAACCGACAAAAAAACGTAAAAAAACAACATAAAAACGAACACCATTTTTTTCAGTATGTCAAATTGAATCCTCGCTAAAGCTCGTCTAATAAGTACTTACAAGATGGTATAATTTAGGACTATTCAACCCACATACAGATAAAAAAAGGCTGTATCCGTTTGACAACTATACGATATGAGTTGGATAGTTTTTGATTGAAACAAATCAGTTTTTGACAACTTGAAGGTATTGTAGATATCTGCGTTTTACCTGTATTATAATTTTGATATCTCACACCGTTCGAAAGTTATCACCAAAAAAATGATAATTTCAAATCGATTCCCATGCAATTTCATCTGAGTAGTTTCATTTTAGAGTTACTTTAGTCTAGTTTTAAAGAATGCCGAATCCTATACGATTGAAATGCACCAATCAAATGTAGAATAAGGATGGGGTAGGGGTAGTTAGGGAGCTTGCCACCGCGTATTTATGTGCACTTGCAAGAGTTTAAAATGAAAAAAAAATTAAAAAGCAATAACACGATCTGTGAGTTTGTGTGCACTTACTGTTGTTCGTCGTATTGCGGTTGATCCTGATTCATCCTGTACTGTTCGTCCTGAGCCGCGACCAGCTTCAGGATCACAAACAACAGGAAGACCAGGAAACATCTTCCCTTCTCGTCCATCTCCTAGTCCTGCGGGCGTGCCGCTAGCACTGCACGAAACATGGAAACATACACTCTTGGTCTGGGTATAGGACATATTATCTTCCATTCAATTTATAAATCTAAAATTTATGAAAAAAAATTTCTACATTTTATTATTCAAACATTATAGGCTACATTGATTTATTGATTTCCGTTTTTGTTTTCAAAGTTTTCATTATTATCATTTCATTTTGATTAATGCCATTCTTAGATTTAATTAACTTGTATTTTGTTTATCGTAAAATTATATTTATTTTGTTATTCACTGTAAAATATTTTTATGATAATTTTTGTATATTCTAATTAGGCCTAATTGATTTTTATTCTGTGTGTTTTTGCAATCTTATAATGTAAGATAGAATCTTGAATAAAGATATATATATATAGATATATATATATATATATATATATATATATATATATATATATATATATATATATATATATATATACATATATATATATAAATATATATATATATATATATATATATAATATATATATATATATATATATATATA
>OZ023334.1:1007082-1172082 GCA_964007535.1 Brachyptera risi | reverse complement strand
CATGGTGTCAGGTACCAACATTCCGATACGTCAGAAACACAGACAACTTATAGAACAATTCAAACTTCATTACTTCAACTTCAACTTCAACTTCAACTTCAACTTCAACTTCGTGTAACTTCAGAGTACCCAAGGTAAACGTAGCGAAGACTTCCATTCCACTTAACGGAAAAAATCTGGCATCTTTTTTATGTTTTTTTATATTTTTCGTGTGATTCAAGTGGCCAATCGACATGCAAATTTGTCTGCATATTGGTGTCACATACCAGAATACGTTGAGACAGTATTTAAAAAAAAATGGTTCCGAAAATTTTCCCCGAAAAAAATCAGGAAGTTTGGAAAATATCCCAAAGAATAATCTGGTGGGAAATTCACTTGAGAAACAAAATTTCTTCAATAGATAGGGAAATAACAAAAAAGCATAATAAATTGTATTCAATATTATGCTCCAATGCTCAACAGGTTGCATTACCAGTGGCACACTTAGCAGCAGTAGCAACAAGTAGCAGGTAGGGTTTTCAAACTTCCGAAGCTCGAGGATTAGAGCTAAAACGAGTTATTGAACCGAGAGGTACTGGAAGATCTTGGACAGAAGAATATATTCTGTGGCAGGTAAAAATGATTTGAGAAATTAAAAAAAAATCGCTTTCAAATTAAATTATCAACTTGTACAGTATAAAATTTGAGTGAAAAAAAAAACGATAATAGGTTTATCAATTAAAAAAATGCACTTAATTGCATTTAGCAAACTCATAAATGCAGTTAATTGTAATCTTAATAATGATTAAACACTTCCTTTTGTTGATTCCCAGGGGAACAATTAACGCTATCAGCGGTCTCGTTGGGATTGGTACTGACCACATCCACTCGGTGCACTGCTGACGCTGATAACAGCTCGGCACGCAAGGCGGGCAAAGAAACAAGCCAATATCTCACTCTATTTATAGATAAACAACGGACATAATGCATTCCAACCAATTAGTATTATCAAAAACCATCAATATTACAACTTGACTGATGAAAAATGTTTACTTTATTTCATAAAAAGAAAGAAAAGTTAAAGTCAGGGGTTATATTGGTGCGCAGTTGACCCTAATGTGCGCAGTTCTAAACTTCAAAAATGCAGCTCTTAATTTCAATTTGCGTAGTTGTAAAATCAAGTCTCTGTATATAATAATGCACTAATAATACTAATACCACTAATACTGTAATGAATTGGTAATTAATAATGCACTATAAAGCAACAGCCTTATACCTACATATTCCCAAATAGTAACAATATAGTTTAAAAAACAGAGTATTTCAAAAAATTCTCTGCAGTACTGTGGTGAGGGGAAGCTGTTGTGTCCTATATTGTAGAAACCATCCCGGCAAAAGCCTAGAGACTACAGAGATGCAACGATGCAACACGATGCACACCTGTAAGGATTGACGGTGGTGAGGACTGAACCGAGGCCCTATCTCCGCCCACCTCCCGGTCACAAAGAGCAAGCGCGCTGCCACTGACTACCACAGTGCAAGTTGATGTCAAATGACTTAGTGTTTATAGGAAAATAGCCCGAGGCTGAATATATGAATTGGGTGAAAGGGAAAAAGAGAACAGCAGCTTACCAAGGTTTATTAGTAGAGAAAGGCCTACTCATAATTGATAGAACACAGAGATGAAAAGTGTTATATCTCTGTGTTCTATCTACGGGCTCTCCACTATGAGTAAGACTTTCTCTACTCATAAATGTCGGTACAGTGCAAGTTGAAAAATTCATCAAACAACCAATCTAAAATGAGTAAATATTTATTCATCTCAGTTTTATTCAGAGAGAAAGTCCTATATTTATGACGGCTGTTCATCTTTACCATGACTGACCATGAAGGCCCAGCTTTCTGAATTGTTTCACTATTTCTACTTCTCTACAGTACAGTTGATTTTACAGATTATTTTACATTTTTTTACAATTGATTTCACAATTTTTACATGTGATCTTACAGTTTTTACAGTTGTTTTCACAGTTGTTTTTACAGTTGTTTTTACAGTTGTTTTTACAGTTGTTTTTACATGTTTTCACATTGATGTCGACTATGAAGCGTATCGATGCTGGTAGCTTGTGGGCTGTGGTCGGGTTGGTCAGACTGTGATGGGGTTGGCGTTGATCCAGGAGATGATGTCCTTGCCGTAGGTCGCCTGCCACTCCAGGGTCTCCGTCAGGATCTCTATGGCCCGCGTGACGGAAGCAGCCGCGGCTCCCAGCTCTGAGCCGTTGCTCGCCAAGAAGGCGGACATCTGCCAAACATACAAGCAGGCTACCGTTACACGTCTGCACTCTTCAACACTACAACAGTCTCCAATTCAAACACTGCCACCCTGAATTCTGATTTATAAGACCTATGTTTATATTAAATTATTAGGATGCTAACCTTTTATTTTATTGGGGATTAGTCCCGTCTGTAGCATGTTTATATGTAGGAGTCGAGCATTTTCTTCAAAACGTAATAATTTATTGCTGAAGTTATCAACTTGAGAGCTAATTGTTTTAAGATTATTTTCACTTTTATTCATTTATTTGAATAGAATAAATTATGGAATATTTTTTAAAACTTTCTCGGTGGTTTGTGAGGGGGCACTGGGTTTATCAGTTCTTTTGTGTTGATAATTCGAACTGACGGAAATGATTCACTCTTAATTAGTTGATGATCTAAGCATGGAGTTGTATGTAGTACTGGAGGTTCAACTCCGTGTTGAAGACTCATAGTACTTGATCACTTTAAATAGCGGGTAACGGCAGCCATGTCCGTTGTTCAAACTGATTGTTGTCAGGTGTGGGCCAAACAAAACTAGTTTTATGTTCACTGCATGAATTCAAGGCCTTCTATATCATTACATAATATGTTATAATTAAGAAGGCCTTGCTGAACCAGCAACATAGTGGTAGTAACTCCAACTGGCAGTGAAAAACGAACATGGCCGCCGTTTCCTGGTATATCAGTGTAAGCGGAAGTACGCGATCTGGTACACGGCTTGTCGCTGAGATAGACATCCTTATATACAACCCCATGATTCAAGCTTAGCGAAGACTTACGTTTCACTTATATATTGATTTTCGACAATAGAAATCATTTGAAAGGATTATTCGAAAGTCACTTGTTAATTCATAGTGGGTAAAGAGTTATTGGAATCACCGATTCATAGAGGATTCTATCGACCTGTAGTTCTTTTCATTCATTTGTCCTAACGTGTTCATCCTCTAACAATCACGTAAGAAAGTTTAGGTTGACAGCGGTATATTTCAGGTTACCAAATGAAATGATATAAATATGTTTGATGCATGTTGGCTATAGTTATCTGGTATATAACTGTGTGTCGGCGGTTACCTTGTCTTTCTGTGCCTGCGAGTTACAGCGCGAGGCGATGTTCACCATGAGGCCTCCCACCGAGCCCATCCCTCCGTTGCTGCAACACAATCACACGATAACATGAACAAGATGAACGAGACGAACGAGATGAACAACATGAACAAGATGAACAAACAACACTCGAGGAATATCCACTCAGCTGACTTATCTTGTTCAAACTGCTGTAAACCCTTGTTAAGGGGACATTGAAAAGCATTTTTCTAATGATTCGATTTTTCTGAAATGTATCAATTCAAATTATCAATTAAATATTTCAATCATCAATTAGATGCAGCAAGAATAATCACATTATTCCAAGTGGCTGTAATTCTATTAATCTATCCATTTAGCACTTTGCAGGCCCACTTCTCAAATTCCAGTACAATCACTTCTTTGCTATCATTTTCAAATGCAGTTATTCATGAAAATATAATTTTTTTTGATTTTTGATACTTGAATCAAATCAAATCTTTATTCAGTCTGCTTGGGAAGGGGCAACCTTCCGGTGGCAGATGGTAATATTTACACAGTTTTGTTCAATAACCAAGAGTATAAGTCTACAGTCAAATAGAAATAGAATAATAGAAGCATCTTCATAAGAATGGTAAACATTTGAGTCTAGTAAGATAGGGTAATACTGAGTAAGTCTGTATAAGTAAGTGAGTAAGATGAAGTATATATATATATATAATGGTATAGTGTGGCTAGTGTTGATAGTTGACACCAACTATAGGAATGCGAAATGGGATGAGAATGAAAGGGGGGAGAGGGTGAGAATGTTGGAGAGTCCAACTGAGATGATGAGAGACCTGGGGTGGCAGAAATTGGAAATACGGAGGAAGGAGGATCGTTTATGTAATTTCTTCAGGGTAATGGAGGGAGAGGGGGGTGGGGGGAGCTGCATGAGTTGATAAAAAGAAATAAGTCAGGGTATGGAGGTAGGCGGGGTCATGATAGAGCGGTAGTCATAAAGGGGGCTACATTAGATGTCGGTAAATTCTCTTTCTTAAATAGGACAGGTAGGGACTGGAATGGGCTTAGTAGAAATGTTTTTGAAGGGGATGAAATCAGGTTAAAGTTATTCCGTCAGAGGGTTAAGGAGATGGTGGGATAGGGGTACTTAGGGAACTTGCCACCGCGCATTTATGTGCAATTGCAAGAGTTAAATAATAATAATAATAATCATGTAATATAAAATAAAATGATATAAAATAGAATATGTCCAAATGGTTCAACAGTGCAATATAAATAATTTCATCATTTTAATACAACTATAGATAAGGGTATTCCTGAACAGTAGTCTTTGATTGTCTACACTCATCTAATTCTTCCTGTATAGTCTTCGGATCTGTCTCTGCCAGCTTTTCTAGATATATCTTTTTCAGATATAGTCTCTGAAACTATTGAAGATGATCACTTCAAATTATTACCACATGTAGATATGATTATGCCATACGTATAAGCCTGCTTTGATGGTTTTATTTCCTATATCAATCATTTTGATCTTTCATTTATGTATTCAAGTGCTGCTTATCGTCCCCTACTACAGCTAGGTTATATGGGGGTATGAATGAGTGGATAAACTATGAAGTGTTAATAGATGAAAAGAAGTTTACAAGAACCAAGATGCATTGAGGGTTGCGTTTGCCTGTTGGAGATGGTGTCCTCACTTCCTATCTCTCCCATGTTGAAAATATGTTCCAATTCACGGTCCACGTTTAAAGTACTATTTACCGTGCGTAGATAAGTGGTGATAAAAGGAACTAACGCTACGTTCAAGGCCGGGTTGCTGGCATCAAGTTTGCCAGCCTATCAGCCGTTTCTACAAAACACCACCAGATAGAGCAGCGATCATATTAAACAGAAAAGTCCTCACGGTATGGTACGTGTTTTCAAGATAAGTGAAGGCACCATCTCCCGGCCGCAAACAAACGCAACCTTCGATGCATCTTGACAAGAACCCATGCCTTATGCGGGACTCGAACCCACGCCCGAACTGGCCTAGTTCCTAATGCAGTGCGATAGTTGACTGGGTCACGGGGGCGGATCTTGAAGTGTTTGGCATGATGTACTCACTACTGCGCTATCTTCTGGAAGGACTCGATGACGAAGTCCAGAGCCACCTCGACGCCGGCAGGGTTGTTGTAGACGGCAGAGAAGGCGGCGGTGGAGTCCTGCCTTCTGATTGGAGAGTCCACGGTCACCGCCATGTCCATCAGGCTAGCAACACACCAACACTCAGTCAGCACACAACAATATCACAGTCATTATTGTGCAAGTAGGGTGTTCCTAATTAATATGTTCAATAATACTTCAGACTGGGTTTTAAGAATTATTATTAAGATCTTATTTCAAATTTTATTTTATTTTTATTTTTGAGTGACGGCCTGTAATAAAATTGTTCAGCATGTAAGATCTAAGGTTGGGTGGAAGAGCGGTTGTAAGACCAAACCTCGCACTTTTTAACTGTATTTCACATGTATGAATAAAGTCTTATCTATCCATCTATCTATTTACGATCAAGCTAGCAACCGACACTAGCAATCACATTCTCTGTTAGGTTCCCACCTTGATTAATTGCTATGGTGAAGATAATTGTTACTTTGAAATCATATAAAAGAAGTTCATAAGCTCTAGCTAGTTTTCGAATGTTGATACCACTGTATTTGAATCGATGCATGGTGAATCATCTGATAATATTTGATTAAATATTTTTTTTATGTAGGTCTATTAATTTTCAAATATAGGCCTAGGCCTATATTTGAAAAAAAAAATTTGTGGGCCTAATTATGATTTACATTTAAGAACGAGAAGAAAATAGAATGAATGTATTAGTAAATGGGTGAAAAAAAAAAAGAAAAAAACATTTGGCCCATAATTACAAAAACTGACAAAATGCCGAGAGAGAGATAATTGGGACGGTCGCTCGATAAGATAGACAGAGAGCTCTATCTTACCTCTTGAGGGTGGCAGCATTGGTGGTGGCGGTGTATTGCCCCCCCTGCCCCCCCATAGTCCCACCACTGTGCTCACTAAGAGAGCTCTATCTTACCTCTTGAGGGTGGCAGCATCAGTGGAGCATCCCAGTGCGGAGAGGGTTAGCGTGACGTCGGTGGCAACAGTGGTGGTGGTGTATTGCCCCCCCCTGCCCCCCCATAGTCCCACCACTGTGCTCACTAAGGGAGCTCTATCTTACCTCTTGAGGGTGGCAGCATCAGTGGTGGTGGTGTATTGCCCCCCCTGCCCCCCCATAGTCCCACCACTGTGCTCACTAAGGGAGCTCTATCTTACCTCTTGAGGGTGGCAGCATCAGTGGTGGTGGTGTATTGCCCCCCCCTGCCCCCCCATAGTCCCACCACTGTGCTCACTAAGGGAGCTCTATCTTACCTCTTGAGGGTGGCAGCATCAGTGGAGCATCCCAGTGCAGAGAGGGTTAGCGTGACGTCGGAGGCAACAGTGGTGGTGGTGTATTGCCCCCCCCTTCCCCCCCATAGTTCCACCACTGTGCTCACTAAGAGAGCTCTATCTTACCTCTTGAGGGTGGCAGCATCAGTGGTGGTGGTGTATTGCCCCCCTGCCCCCCCATAGTCCCACCACTGTGCTCACTAAGAGAGCTCTATCTTACCTCTTGAGGGTGGCAGCATCAGTGGTGGTGGTGTATTGCCCCCCTGCCCCCCCATAGTCCCACCACTGTGCTCACTAAGAGAGCTCTATCTTACCTCTTGAGGGTGGCAGCATCAGTGGAGCATCCCAGTGCAGAGAGGGTTAGCGTGACGTCGGTGGCAACAGTGGTGGTGGTGTATTGCTGCCACATGAAGTCCCACTCCGGCTTGCCGCCAGTCTTCAGGGCCGTGCAGTACACTGCGCTGCGCTGGTCAGGCTTCGTACTGGCAGCAACAGAACAGAACAGAATAAAGCTAGGTTCCCATGAAGATTTCACGTGACGTCCGTCCAAACTTTGAACAGCATCGTTAGTGTAAAATAGATCACGTTCCCATATTGTTTTTCCTGTCACATAAGGTAATGCGTTCTATCGACAAAAACTAGAACTTTTTGAAGGCAACCATCGAAATCAACGAGTCAACATAACACTATCTTAGGCAGGTATTATTCTCTAATTGTCTTGATGAACATTTCGGGATCAAAACTGAACATTAAAAATGAATAATTATTTAAATAACCTCAAAATATAAAACAGCATGTGATTTTGCTCGTGATTATAACAGTAATATCAAAATAAAACGAATGTGACGATGCGATTCTACATTCGATTGTTGGTACTCTACACGACATCCGCAAATCATTCCGTCCCGTGCCGTCCGTCGAAAGTTGGAATTGGGGTAAAATCGTTCCTTCCCTCCGGTGCATTCTCTTACGCGTGATTGGTTGAAAGTTGCCGTCGGCCAAAGTTTTGACGAACGGGACGTGAAAAAATCACCATGGGAACCTAGCTTCATATCTACGCACTTACGGCTGGTTTCACAAACTGATGGTCAATGGATTGAGTCATAGCTAGCGGATCAACTTGTCCATCTTCTTGGTTCTCACCAACCTGACACAAATCAATTGTTTCCCCATCGAGGAAAAGGATGAAAGTTTGGGTCAGTTCAGAGTGATTGGATGAGCGTAGTGAAGACTCAATTTCACTGTACTTGAAAAATCGAATGTGTTTTTTTTTTTTTTTTTTTTGTTCGCGCTCTACAGATCAAACAGAAATTCAGATCATGATGAAACTTGGCACACATATGAACCCCTATCTGACTTGATGCTGTAAAGTTTTGAGGCAGAATTGGTTCAACAATTCTTGAGATAAATCATTTTGAAGTTTTCAAAAAACCCATATGAATAAGCCAGGCGGAAAAAATGACAAAGTGAATGTTCTCCGAAATTTTACAAATTTTCACAGAACTCGAACAACACAATAATACACATTATTACGGACTTTTACAATAATCGGATGTGACGTTTCGGAGTAAAAAATAATTTATAATAATAATAATAATAATTTATAATAATTTATTTATTTAATTACTTCATTTTTTTTTATTCGCTCATCCATCAACGCGGAAACACATGACGCGTTTTCCTAGTGTTAGCTAATAGGTAACTTCTCCATCTACTGTCACATCCTCTTTTTAACGGAGCCCACGTTCACTCTTGGTAGCATCCATAACCCAGCATGCGCTCTTGAGGCGGCCGCAGCATCGTTACCGTTACTTGGCTGAGAGCCGGTTTGAAGAATCCACGCTACCGATATGACGCGGCACCAAGGGTGATAACAAGTTGATCCGCTAACTATCGCTTGATACACCAACAATCAGTCGGCTGGTCCAAGTTAGTCTCATCTGAGAGGTGGACCCTTATTCTCGAGATTATGAGATTATGAGATGAGATTATTTAGGTGGAATTCTGGTAGTCTCACTGAAAATGCTATGAAAATACCATAGCATAATAATCTCATCTCATAATCTCATCTCATTTCATAATCTCATAATCTTGAGAATGAGGATCTTGGTGTGGACAAGTAGCATGGGTAACCATGGTGATAGCAACTTCAAACTGCCAGTTAGAGCTACTCCCACGTTGCATGTTGGTGACTCGGGTGCTAAGGGTTTGTAAAACCGGCTGTTAGAGACAGATAATAGGTGATTGGGCTTTCCGGTGGTGTGGAGACACGAATGATGATGAATGCTATAAGTAGGTGAATTAAGTAGATCTCAGTAATCATTACAGTGCGTCGTTAAAACCCAATATAAAGATGTCTTGTCGGAGAAATGAAAGTGATTTAATGTTTGAAAATAATTTCCAATTGAATTGTTACAACATTCTTTTTCGAGAAGTCAAGGAAACACATCCCACTGGTTCCATGTGAGTGGGAGTAAGATACAAAATGAATGACAGAAGCAGGAAAACGATGGATGCGGGAACGATGCATTGTTCTTATTCAACTCGGCCCAAACCCCTTCCCCTTCACGAGCTTACCCTTCTCACCCTTCCAGTGACATCCACTTCAATTCACTTCAGGGGGGACAACACTCAAAATATGTCCATTTGTTGGAATTTACCTTTTTTTATTTTTGATGATCAATTTATTTCATATCTCCTTTTTGGGCTACTGAAGAAATAATGTGAATTGATCCACTGGTATATTTTATATTTAACTTTGAATCATTTAGTGTTGAACTAAATTAGCTTCAGAATGGAATACAGTAAATGTTTGATGGCTGTTTTCTAATTTTTCTCGTCATCTTTTTTCCAACATATTTTGGGATGAAGAAGTAAATGAAATCTATTCCACTGCATGGATTTTCACAATTTTATCTGTGTATTTTATGAACTAGATAATAAACAAAGTTGTGCATTATCAAAAGTATATCTTGAAAAAAATTTGCATACAAATTTCTTGAATAAGAAAAAAAAAAATGAAAAACTTTGAAGAAAAAAAAAGTGTGAAATAGATAAATTTGTCATTCCTACAATTTTTTTTTTTTGAAATAACACCAATGCATAACTTTGTCGAATGCACTTTCGAGAGAATTACGAGATTTTTCAAAACTACTTATCTCAAGCCGTTTTCTGGAAAAAAGTGTCTCCGTGACAATTGAAAATATTTGGGTAATAATTGAAAAACAAGAAAAGGAAAGGAAAAGATGTAACTTTATATTTTTCGTATTTTTTTGTTGGTAATGTGAGACCACAATAAAGAAAATCAACTCGATTGGGTGTAAAATGTAGAACTTGGGATTTTCAGTGTTGTCCCCCCTTCAATTCCTTCACCACTTCATCCGGCCTCTCGACAAGTCTCTCCAACTCTCCCTGATTGTTCCTCAGATTCCTCCACCGCCGAACCCTTCCCGTAACCCACGATGAAGATGAAGGTGAGAAAAGCTCTTGATGAAGATGAAGGCTAGAAAAGCATTGTTCTTACGGGTTGACGGTTGGCGTGGCGATCCACTCGGCGTAGTTTTCCTTGGCCTGCGTGACGCACGAGGCCACGCCCAGCTGGCACGCCCACTTGACGGCAGCCCCTCGGTTCAGCTTGGTCACATGACCGTCGTCAGCTGCCTCGTCGAACCCGACGCTCGTGTACAGCTCGCTCATCAGCTTCACCAGGAAGTCCTGCGACAGTCACACTGCTCTTAGCATTCTCCACTCACTGTACATCACATTCACTCGCATTATTCATCGTACCGAGACGCGCGGCCGAGTGGTAACACACTGGACCGTCATTTGGGAGACCGGGGTTCGATTCCCATTAGTTTGAATATGTGTGTATAAAAAAGGTTGTTTGGATTATACTGGTGTACCATATTGAAAACAAGTGAAAAAAAAGTTGAAAAAACTGAACAAGTGAAATATTATGTTATGTGAAAGAAAAATGGGAAAACGATGAAAAAAGGATATCCTGACTGACTGGGAGCCTGGACACTGATTGACTTGTGACTACAGTTGCACCGACCTTGAACGTGTCGTAGTCGGCTGTGTTCACCAGCTTCCTGTCCAGGGGCGTGAACCTTGCGAAGGCGGCGACCCAGGGCACGTAGTCCGTCTCACGCGTCAGGTACGCGCTCACGGCCAGCGGGATGCTGTACGGGACCACGCCTGCCTCGGCCAGGTTGAACGAGTCGTCGAGCAGCTGAGCGCGGTTCAACACGTGCACGTCCTCGTACGAGGCGGTGTTCAGGTGAGCGGCCAGCAGGGCCCAGTTCGCAGCGTCGTAGTTCACGCGGTAGAAACCTGGCGGCAACATTCAATCAAGCTCCATCGTAGCTCCTCGTCATCCAGAATAACTAACAGATACCGGTAAAGTGGGTTGACTCAAAGTTGTATCAAGTTTCGATGTAATTTAAAAAAAGAAATATATATATACAATTATTGTATGTAGTTGTGAAGTGTGTGAAAAATTGTATATCAAGTATCAACATGAAAAAAATAGCAGAACTTGCTAATAATAAACAACCGCTACATCACATAAAAATGGACTACAAAAACTGAATGTGAATGTTTTATTCCTTCAACTCTACGTATAATGATTGGATGATAATGAAGTGTGAAGCTAGCTTTCCATGAAAAAAATGACTGCAAAACTTTGCGTGGCGAATTCGCATGGCTGTTTCCATGACGTGTGAAATAATTTCGCAATTCTAGCGCATCCTTTAGTGACTTCATTTTGAACTGAGTAGTGATTCTACCGCATCCTGGTGGGTTTCTATAAAACTTTTTCAAATTATAATTATACATTGATATAATTATCAATTAATATAAAAATTTATAAATACGAATTTTTAATTATAAAACTAATTCTAAAAACATCTCCACTATTGTTGCCTTGAACAAGATTTGGCGGTTGAAGCACTCTATGTACCGTGAACGGAAGTAGACACTAGCGATCATAGGAGTAAAACCTGGGAACTATTATTCTATTTCCGCCATTAAAATGCGCCAAAATTTGAGTTTGGCCCTACTCGTCTTGGCCGCCATGTTGCGAAATTCCAACATCGACTCCTAGTAGTTTTCGGGCCTGTGATTGGCTATCGACTAATTTTTTTTCGTTTCGTTTAGCTTCGCAAACATGTTTTTGGAAAGGCAGCTCAAGTCCTGACGTACCAGACTGGGCAACGTTGAACAGGACCCACTGGTTGTCTGCGGGCAGGCCGGACACGGTCTTGGTGTCCTCGTCCGCGTAGAACCAGTCCTTGGGGGCGGTGGCCTCGAAGTCGGGGGCGGCCTGCGTCGTGTAGGTCAGGGGGATGTGCCACTTGTACACCGCCGTGTCGGGGTGGTCGGGGATCACCTTCATGATGAAACGTTCCTGCGTGGTGACACCATCAAGACAAACGTCAAACATGGCTCACAAAAGGGGCCCGAAATGGGGGCATCGTGAATATCCAAGTCCCCCACAATCACACCTCTCACAATCAACATTACTTCTTCAATATTTCCCCTCACTAAAAGCTCCTTATCATCATCTTTACCTATATTTTATTATTATTCAATCCTTAGTTAATATATTATTTCATTACCATTAGTCATATGAAATTTAAATGTTCCTATTACACTCTTAAAAGTTCATTTATACCATTATAACTAGTATTATTAGGCCCTACTTTTTTTATTAATAATCAAAGGTTTCAATTCAGTGAACCCTGCCTATCTTGGGCAATTGTTGTATATTTATTATTCTATTCTATTCTATATTATATTATATAATATTATATAATATTTTATATTCAAATATTGAACAAATAAAGACTTCCATAAAATACATACATACATACAGCATCAAGACAAATGTCAAACATGGCTCCCAAAAGGGGCCTGAAATGGGGGCATCGTGAAGACAGTTTGACAGAAATAGTTTGCGACATTACGGTGCGGGGAGTGTACTTCGGTTTAGCACTACTTGACACTAACACAGACACTTGACACTACACTGTACTTGGCACTATATAGTGACATCTCTATGCATCGTTCCCTGATCTATCGTTTTCCTGTTTCTATCAAGACCACCTTGAAGTGTTGAAACAACCAAGAGGTGTTGCTTCAAACGGTCTCGCTAACTCGTCCTCAGCCTTCATCGGGAAACAACAGTTGTATATGTGATGCGGTCAACACAAGGGACCTACCTTGTGGTGAAAAACGAGATTTTCGTTCTATGCCCCCAGTTTATCAAGCTTGTTTCATTTCACACAAACAAATACATTCATATCTTATTAATTGTTTGAAATACAATTTTATTCACATTATATATTCGAAGTTGAAATTTTGAGAAAATCAGCTTTTTACAAGATTTTTGTAAAGTTGACTCATTTTTTTTCATTTGAACTATACCAGCCCTAGAATAAAGACATTTATTCCAAAAATTCTGGAGAAATAATACATCATTTATTTATTTATTAATTCATAAAATTTGCGTCTAAAGGACTGGTACATAGAATGTACGTATGTACGTACAGTATATAGACAGTCAATATAACAGATAATACAATATAAAACACGATACCCATTCTACATACGTCATAAATGTAAATAATATCTAGATGGTAATAATAATTATAATTAGGGCCTACATGGAATATTCCTAAAATTGAACAAAAAATAAAAAATCCTTTTTTTACAACTTTTTCACTTTGTTTGGTGATATCTATCATACAGTCAATGTACCATAAGGTCCCTTGTCTCGGGCCGCATTACATGTCAAGATTATGATGTGAATTAATTCATATATACAGTACGAATGAAACCAGTAGACCAAAGCTGACGAACCTGCGTGAGTTGTGCCGTCTTGGCAGCGTAGTCCCTGGTCACCGTGACGACCGGGTAGCCCATCTGAGTCGACCACGTGTCCATGACCTTCTTGACGTCGACGTCGCCCGCGTCAGGGTTGTCCTCGTGCAGCTGCTCGTTCATGCTGGCAAACAGATCGTCCGCCTGGGCCGCTTTGTACGCCCTGAAAATACGAGCAAGTGATTGTTTATTTATTCATTAATCCATTCACTATCAATAATCAATTGATTATTTCAATAATTCATCAATTTATTCATTCATTCATTCAGTTATACTCATTTCATTGATACAATTTACCAATATAAGATTCGACATAAACTGGGCTCAAGCTACGCTATTAAAACTAAAGTTGAATACATAGGGGGGTGAAACAGTAGATGGGAAAGGAAACTAAGGGATCACAGATGAAGTTGAAGCTGGAAAGATAAGTTATTGCTTATTAACCGGTTGAGAGATGTAAATGAACTTTTAATCCATGTTCTCATAATTTTTCTTTATGAATCAATTTACATTTGATCTTGTTTCGTCATGTTTTTGAAAAGGTGACAAAGAGTTATGAAGTCCAATTCTGCTATATTTGAACATATTGGCTTCATGGACAAAATATTTGGAATAATAGCATTATAGACGCTAGTTATCCACAAATTGTCTCAGTTGGGGCGTAAAAGGTGTGGCTAGTTGGAGAATTTAAAAAAACAAATTTCAGCTGCAAATGTCGGTGGCACATGAGGAGTAGGTAGGTTCGACCCGCTTGAGGACTATTCTCCTAGAAACGGTTCTGTATTATCTAGATAATCACTTGAACCTGCGCTAAACCTGGTATTAAAACAACGGAATGAATCGGAAAGGCCGGATCAAGTCGTACATAAATCGAGGACAAGTTCTGGACCCTTACCGCGACTGCCACTTAAAATTCGTCCTAGCTCTATCTAGCTCCGGAAGACTAAAGATTCTGATTGGTTGCTATTCACTCTTAGAGCTGAGTACCATAGCAACATGTCCAGTATTTGTGTATTTGTGTATGTGTGTCATGACGCAGGCTAAAAATATATTACATTTTTGCGATCCAAGAGACCGTGACTCTGTTATTATATCGTATTGTCATGGTATTCAGCTCTCCTAGAGAACATTATCCAATGAAAGTCCTGGTCTCTTGGAGCTAGCTAGGCCTGTATGTTATTTGAAGCGACAGTTGCGGTAAGGGTCCGGGATATGATTTTAAACAACCGTCTCGTGAGGGTGTAGAAATACTGGATCAGCCCCTCGTAGCCATAGAGGCATGAGACAAGTGGTTGTCAAGGTTACCCACCTGGAGACGAGATACCGCTTGAGTCCTCGCTGGAAGATGGCGGGCGAAACGATGTGCTCCATCATACGAATAACAGACCCGGCTACAACAAATAAACAAACAACATAAACCCACAGTAAACATTCACTTGCTCAACTATACTACTTCATTTCATTTCATTTAATTCATTAGCTTTTTGTTCATACCATTAAATACGAGTTATAATTAATATCATTAACATAACAAGCAGGTCTTGAAAGTCGTCTGGATTAAAATGAAAATAATAATGAGTAACTATAATTAATAGTATATAGAATAAAATATTAAAATCATCAAAATAATATTATTGATAGACATATGGGATCGTCACAAGTTTGAGTTGAATTGACAATAATACATGTAGGTGATGCTTTTAAATATAATATTCCAATAAAATTCCAATAATTGACCACAGACAGCTACAACTACTCTCTTTCATTCAATGAATATTCCCTCACATTATAAGAGCTATGGTGAATTAGAAACTTCTTGACATTAAACTTAAAAGACGTTCTATTGCTGGGGATAGAATTTATATTGATTCACTTATATTGAATTCAACGACGTACTGCTCACACAACTGAGATCTATTGGCGTCAATGAATGATGTTTTTACAAATGTTTTTACTCTATTGATTCACAAAACTAAATACGCCATCACTATACCTGTAATTATTTTGTATCAGTTATGTTTTTCATGTGTTATAATTATAATGCAAACCACAGATAAGCCTGTTCACAGGCCTTGTGGAATATTGTGAACTTTTCTGTATAATCTTGAATTGACAAATAAATACAAAAGTCTTTAAAACAAAAATGAATACCTGGATGAAGTCAAAATGTAGTTTATTTTAGTGTTTGATTGTGCTAATGTCATTTGTATGATGCAATTTGGAACAATAAAAATAATAAATGAATAAATAAATATATGAGATGGTGAGAATGATGATGTTAAGAGGCTACTTTACATCTGACAATCCATGAGTAAAACCTGCAGGGAACGTACAAAACAGGACAAAAAGCATCAATACAGGCCTTTAGCTCCCAACACATGGTGGGTAAACGGTGGGACCAACCAGTCTAATTCTTCTTGCAATGAAACAACAACGAGTATATCTGTGCCTCTACGTTCACTAAAAATCCTAATTTTGTATTAAATTACTCTAAAAAAATAGTAAAAACCATGAAAAACAGGTGGAAACGTGTTGATTTTTGACAATTATTTTGAAAGGATTGAAAACATACCACTAAATAAAGCTGTTCGTACGAGCACGTATTGAATACTAGTGATAATCTAACCGAAAACTGTAAGTTAATACGATGATTGATTTTCCGTGGCCATCTTGGGCCCCGAACGTCTGCAATCAAGCCGGTATAGCAAGGCAACATGTAAAGAGGCCTCTTAAATGAGAATGAGAGTGGCACTTGAGTGTGCCCAACATTTTGAAACATCGTGTTAAAAATAATGGCTACACCAAAGTGCTACTTTTCGAATTCTACATGCAATGGAAAGAAGAAATGAATACTATTTTCCCATGTCTCTATGTGATGTGATTTATTCATATTCACACCTTACTTAGCAACCAGACGAGCACCCATGACATGAGTGAATATTATTCTTTTCAATTCATCTATCTATATTTGTATTCGGCCATCTGTTATACTTTTTCATACTGAACTGACCATGTGATAATGTACGTATGAATGTGCGTTACGGTATATGAAACAGAATGAACGACTGTCTATGTGAAATTGAAGAATTAAATGCGTTTTCATCCGTGTGACTGTTTCTTCATTCATCAATTGACGTTCCATATAACGTAACATTATGAGTCATCAAGTATCAATGTCCTTGGGAATAAAATGGTAATGACGTACACTTGGCGTAGGAGATGCCGTCGAAGATGGCGCTGATGGAGCTAGGGCTGGCCACTTCAGCGGACATCGGGTGAGAGTTCTGCGAGGCGTCGGTCGACAGCGCCGAGTGGACCATGGACGTGATGAACTGGTGCTCCAGGCGCCAGCTGGGTTCAACCTGGAACCACGGGACACAGCTTCAGGAGACCGGGAGAACTGCCGCATATACAGGGGTGTGGGGGAACCAGGGCAGAGTACTATTCAACAACTTGACCGCCGGTTACTATGTCCCAGGCCGGGTTATTCTCTGGTTTTACTGCACAGATACTTGTGTTGAGTTGACCTTTCATTACATTTGTAGTGGAAACAAGCAGTTCTAAAGCATTGAAATCTTGATATACTTGATATGTCATACAATAGATTAGCTGATATCACTGTTACCTAGCATTCAGAGGGTCGACAATTTGGCCCGTGTAAGAAGGAAGAGCCTAGAACGAGGTTCTGAAATGACAGCTGACAACTGAAGTAGGTATATTATTTCTCAATACATTAGCGTATTCTATCGGCGAAAAAAAAACAATGTCTCAATCTATCTGTTAGATGTGAGTTCAAGTCCCACGTCAACATGACGTAATGCAGTTGAGATGAGAATGCAGCTTATCAAGAAGTGTAAGAACGCACATACGCGTCGTCGGCCTGTCGGAACCACCTCGCGTGGACGCATCATCTACGCGTCTTGCGCGGTCGAGTGGTCTCTGGCTACAAGAAGTGAGAACTTCACTTGATGATATATTGTTTTAGTTTTTCATATTATAACATAATTATTTATTTAATCCCATTCCAAATGGAATCGTTATGTATGGTGAATGTAATGCCACTATCGTGAGCAAAGTGTGAAAGAGAGAGAGAGAGAGAGAGAGAGAGAGAGAGAGAGAGAGAGAGAGAGAGAGAGAGAGAGAGAGGGAGAGAGGGAGAGTAAGAGAGAGAGAGAGAGATGAGAGAGAGAGAGAGTGAGAGAGAGAGAGAGAGAGAGAGAGAGAGAGAGAGAGAGAGAGAGAGAGAGAGAGAGAGAGAGAGAGAGAGAGAGAGAGAGAGAGAGAGAGTGAGAGAGAGAGAGGGAGATAGAGCAAGAGAGAGAGAGACAGAGAGAGAGAGAGAGAGAGAGAGGGAGAGATAGAGTGAGAGAGAGAGTGAGAGAGAGAGAGAGAGAGAGAGAGAGACAGAGAGAGAGAGAGAGTGAGAGCGAGAGAGAGAGAGAGAGAGAGAGAGAGAGATAGAGAGAGAGAGAGAGAGAGAGAGAGAGAGAGAGAGAGAGAGAGAGAGTGAGAGAGAGGGAGATAGAGCAAGAGGGACAGTAAGAGAGAGAAAGATGAGAGAGAGAGAGAGATACAGAGAGAGAGAGAGAGAGAGAGAGAGGGAGAGATAGAGTGAGAGAGAGAGTGAGAGAGAGAGAGAGAGAGAGAGAGAGAGAGACAGAGAGAGAGAGAGAGAGAGAGAGTGAGAAAGAGGGAGATAGAGCAAGAGGGACAGTAAGAGAGAGAAAGATGAGAGAGAGAGAGAGACAGAGAGAGAGAGAGAGAGAGGGAGAGATAGAGTGAGAGAGAGAGTGAGAGAGAGAGAGAGAGAGAGAGAGAGAGAGAGACAGAGAGAGAGAGTACTCACTTGACCGGTGCCGAAGAACTCGAAGTACGTAGCGAAACCCTCGTTGAGCCAGGTCCACTTCCACCACAGAGGCGACACGTAGTCCCCGAACCACTGGTGGGCGTACTCGTGAGCGATCACCGTGGCGATGCTCTGTCGGCTGCTGGACGTAGATACGCCCTCTTGGAAGAGGATCAGACGCTCCCTAGACACACGCAATCAGTCGATAAGCCTTTCTTCAACGGCAATTAGACAGAGAAGACGCAAAGAAATAGGAGATGTACAGCAATAGTTTAATCGAAGATTCTGTAAGGGATTTCTGTCTGGAATTCCTAAAGTAGTCCTGTGGGAAAATTCTGTAGAGCAATCCTGCAAGAGATTCCCTATTATTCAGTACTGATAAGGAAAAGGAAAGTCTTGGATTCATATCCTGTACCCCTTCTCTTTCATCTCTTGATTCTTCAATCATCTGTGATGTGCCTTCTGACGATAGTTTGTATTATTCCCACCTAGAAATTAACTGCAGATTAGATAGCCCCTGACACTTGATCGTCGAACGCGACCATGCGAGGTCGCTTATTTCTGTAATCTGTATTCCTGCTTGATTCCAACATTAAACGTTGAGTATTTCATGTACAATTCACCCTGCCAGACCCGTTCCTGTGTTGCTAGCGCGATTCTAACCAAGGCAATCTACGACTTTGTTGCCGGTTCATCTCAGGTAGATACTGAAATAGCAAGCCATTGAGTGTCTTCACTAACCAACGTACTGCGGCTAGTATTACCTAGATAGGCTAGATTCTGGAGAATAGAGTGGCCAACTCTTCTGCAGGACGCCATTTTTTGTCCAATTATTTTGTCCAAAAGTGTCGTAAAGCGACCAGTTGGTCAATTGATGAATACTTAACCTCTTAACTTGAATTGAACATGAAATATTTAATCTTTAGTTTTATAATTTCTAGTTTTATAATCATAGTTTTATAATCTTGACCTGATTCATACAATGTATTTGTGTCCTATAAAAATCGTGAACCAACAATCAATCAATCAATCAAAACAAGATGACAGAACTTTCAACTGAAGCTGTTTCCTATCCGATGTAATGTAGTCTACCACACGTTCTCAAACATCTGATCTGAATTATGGACCAAAAATGGCGTCCATACAAGAGATATTTCAGTAGCCAATAGAAAACAGTCACCAAGCTGTTCACTCTCTTCCCCACTATCTGGCCTCTCTAGTATTACCTGTAGGTGACGAGCCCCCAGTTCTCCATGGCGCCGGCGTCGAAGTCCGGAATGGCGGCCTCGTCCATCTTGGGCAGGTGGAAGGGAATGTCGAGGAACTCTGCCAGCCAGTCGAGGATGAGCGGGCTGACGTCGAGGCTGTACCGCGCCTGCGAGATCATGTTGGGCTGAGCGTACACGCGGAAGTTGGCCGCAGCGTTCTCCAGGAACACGAAGTCAGACACAATGAACGCGATCAGGTACGTAGACATGGCGGGCGACTCGTCAAACTGGTCCCAGTAGCGCTTCACGTCTGTATGCACGGTGCTGCAACAAGTGGGGGGGAGGGGAGTGAGCAAGGACTCGGCTTTACACTGCAGAGATCTAGCACATGTGGCACATGATCTAACACAGCGTTGATGTACAGAGTGAGAGATGACTCAAGAAGTAGAGGTTTTGATTAGTTGGTTTCTATGACGAGTGAGTCTTAGGACAGTGGTAGCTTCTACAATTGAACACATTACGAGCAGGCTAACGACAGCCAATCACAATCCTCAATTGAGCTCACTTGTTTCGCTTTCTGGCGTGCGTCACACTAATGGCCGACATGGACGAGGGGTTGGAGGTGTGTTCTGCCATGAGCAAGATCTGTCTTGGTATTACTGTGTCTATATGAACTCGCAAGCCGCCCCGTGGCTCAGTCAACTATCGCACTGCGTTAACAACTGAATTCAGGCTGGACGTAGGTTCGAGTCCCATATAGGGCATGAGTTTTTGTGAATGCCCTTTCACCTATCAGTTATCACTCCATTGTTTCATTACCATCCGCTCATTCGTACCCCCTTATAGCTTGGATGTTGGTGGGGTCGTTGAGGGGACCAGTGCATGAAGAAAAAAAAAATAAATGTATTTGGAATAATTTAATTTGACATGTATATGTTGACAATATAAATATATTCACATTTCCAATAGTATCACGTTGTAAAGGTCTCAAAAAGAAATGTAAATACCTTCCCACAATTAATCACTTCAATATCCATTTCATCGGTGAATCAATCTTAAGCTCTGAAGCTCGTTATTCATGAATATTTTTTTGGGATGCTAGGTATATACATCTCAGAACCTATTGGAGCAACTTCCATGAAATTCTCACCATAGCTTCATTGATCTTGTATCTGTATTGTGTTCTAGGATCTTTATATGGCTCCGATAATGAGTATGTTATGTTCATGGCAATGCTAAAAAATGCTGTAAAAATAAACGTCAAAATTCACTCACAGTGAAAAAATCATTATTCATTGTATATCAACACAATCAGAATGATCCTAGCAAATTATATGAATAACACTTTGAGACATAACATAGAAAAACTTCATTCTAAAATACTGTCAGGATTCACCACAAAATGTTCCCAAAGTTGGTCAAATTCACATGTTAAATCTTCATGTACTGGTCCCCTCAAGCAACATAAAACTCAAGGAACTCACTCTTCGAACGGTTGACCGTTCTGCGGCATGTTGGCGATGGCCCTCATATTCTCCGGGCGTGAGATACTCAAGGTCATCATGGCCTTCAAGGCCGGCTCGTCGAAGCAAGGGAAGGCTCTGCGCGCGCTCGTCGACTCAAACTGAGTCGTTGCCAACCACCTGAAACAAAAACACGACTTTCGTACGGGTGTTCGTTGGACATCACCTTCGGTAGCGCGGTCAGCTGAGGCACCGCTTCAGAAACTGAAATAAACGTTGGGCGTGGGTTTGAGTCCCGCGTAAGGCATAGGTTTTTGTAAGCGTTGTCTTGCTAATCGTCACTCCATAGATTCATAATCACCTGCTCGTTCATACAATCAATGGATAGAGGTTCACTGTATTTCCAATTCGGGAGGGTTTACTGTCGGTGTCTCTAATTAAGGGAATAGCCACAGCATGAAAATTATTTTCGGCAGACAATTTTTTTTTTTCAAGTATTGTTAACGATTATTTGAAGAATGCGTGACCGCAGCTCATGTATTTTTATTTTTATATTTCAAGATTTGTAGGCAACGCAGACGGAAATGCAGCTATGTACTGTGCCTACGTATATTAACTATTGAAACTTCAGGTACGTTTTCCCAAGAACTACGTTTTTACTGACCTGTAACAACATAACTCAAAAACTACTGATCTGATTTAAGAAAAAAATTGTTTTAAAATGTGTATTTTTATTGTCATTATCGTGTGAAGTAAAACTATGGAAATAGTCAGTACATATGAATATCCAGATGTGAATGTGTGGCCTCAAAATCATATATAATCTGTATTAGATATGAATTTATTGATTATATAACTAAAAATTGCAATAGATTTTTCCTGGAGGTTCACACGATAACAGTGTGCATGACGAACAATCTCCACTAAAATTCAACAAGATAGATGCATTTTCTAAATATAAACCTTGTGATTTGTGGCTGCATGTTTTGTATTCTTGAAAAAAACAGCATTACTCAAATTGTATTGAAATTATTATTTCGATCATTTTCCAATATTTTTTTTGGTTATGTGTGAGCAATAGAATGAATGATATAGTTTACAAGTTTCAATGATTTATGGTGGTTGGTTGATCGAGAAATAATTCCTACATTTAGACTTAATTATCCTATTCCATGCTGTGGCTAAACTCTTAATTTGCGAAACCAAAACAAGATTCCATGAATAGCTTCAGTACCTGGTGATACCGTTCTCGACGTAAGAGCTCCTGTAGAAGCCGGCCATGTCCGAGTCCAGGACCCCGGTGAAGTGCTTGAAGTGGATCGTGTACTGCGTGCCGACCCTCAGTGGCGCCGCCAGTGTCAGCGTGTAGAAGTGAGTCAGCTCCTCCCACGCGGCCTTGGTCACAATCACCTCCTGCGCACGAAACAAGCGACGTGATTGGTTGGCTCGCGCAGGGCAGCTAGCTCACGGAGTTGTATACACTTATCTCAGCGACGAGCCGTGTACCAGACCGCGTACTTCCGGTTACTCCGATATACCTCGAAACGGCCGTCATATTCATTTCTATAAATTTCATTTTTTACGAAATACTCAAATTTCGTCCTAATTGAAGTCATTTTTTTTAAAGTTATTTAAAAGTCGAAGTTGAAGCCTTGTCTGTGTGAGAGATTGGCCAACTTTACTAAAAATAGTTCAAGTGTACTAAATATCAACTGCCCTACATTTCTACTTTTAGAGCAACCTGTAGATATGTAAAAATAGGAGGTTTGGCTCCTCCCCTTTACAAATGTTACCTCCCATCAAATGTTTCATAGGTTTTTTCTAGTGATTTTTCAGGCTAGGTGATTAAGGTTTGTGACAAATAAAATTTCTGAATTGGATGAGCCAAACATTCCCTTTCAACTTCTGTACAGTTTGCTCAAGAAGTCAAGTTCAGGTCAGTTCATTTTAGTACACTTGATCTTTAGAACAGTTTAGTATTAAGACAGTTGGCTTTCATGAAAGTTGGCTATTAGTACAGTTGGTATCTTCTCGTTTTTGTTCTACAACGGAATTCTGTGTAAGGGTATTTTATCAGTTCAAGAAATAAAGGAATGCAAACATTGTGAATTGAAAAATAATTACACTGCGTTATTCTTCGTGATCGCCACCCTTGTTAATGACGTGATGAACGGTACCTGATTGGTGAGCAGCTCCTTGACGACGATCATGGTGTCGTCGATGGTGAGGCGGTCGGCGTGCAGGACGATGGTGGAGGTGGCCTCGAGCGCCTGGACGGAGATCAGCACCTCGCCGTCGAACGTGAAGGTCGGCTCGAGGTACGGCACTAGCTTGATGTTGTAACGCAGCGGCAGGATGTTGCCGGGGAGGCGGTAGTCGCCGTCGGCCTGGGGCAGGACGTTCACCTCGCGGGGGAAGGGGGGGGTGGCCGAGGCCAGAGCCACCAGCAACAAGATCAACGCACCAGTCATCGAGGGGAGCTGGAAAGAGGGGGGAACAGATATGGCATTTTACAGATTATCATTTTAAAAATTAAAATTAAAACACTTAATGCAATTTTCCGTCTAATTGTGAGAAATTTAAGGACCTCTATCATAACATTTATTCTACTATATTTGTTCCACCACAAAATTATACGCATTCCTTTATTATATAAATATAGACTGAGATGAACGAGTCCCTGTCCAACTGAACTGTCATTCAGGAGACCGGGGTTCGATTCCCGCCATGGTCGACCATCCTGACAGGGGTTTCTTGTGGTTTCCCTCTGTCGTTCAGATCAATACTGGGATAGTTCCTTAACAACAGGCCACAACCGACTCTTTCCCACCATCCAAAAACACCTAATAAAATAACCTCTCATCTCATCATCCCATCATCCTATGATCCATTTTTAATATGTACCATCATATATATTCTCTGTGTACAACAACTGTATGTATTCATGTATCATTCTGTATTTTGTTGTATTTTCCGTGTGTTTAATTTTGTTTCTGACATTTATGTGAATCATGTTTTAAACTGGTTGAATGTAAGAACGACCCTGCCGAATTGCACCAGCAATAAAGATCCTTTAATAATAATAATAATATATTTTATATACTATGGGTGGAACCTCTCTAAGCGGGTGCACTGCGTACACATTGCTTATAGACAAATTAATCTTCACATTTTTTTTTATGATCGCGAACCAGTTTTATTGAATGAAAAAGTATATCAAACCCCAAGATAATTTTATGCTCTAAAATCAATATGACATTATATTTTTGTGAATTCAATCAGTTTTAAGATCAATATCAATAATGTGATGGCATTCTATCTTGTATTACCTTGAAACTAATCAAATAGAATGTCGTATTAATTAAAGAGATCTTAGAGTCGGTATACTTTTCAATTCAACGAGACTAGTTTCTTGTTTACACATTCATTACCTTCATATCTTTCATTTCCCGATCTCACCCACGAGCTCTCCATGTTAAATAGTCCCTCAGTAAGTCTTCACTTTATTAAGTTTTCTCAGTCATGTATTTCTATTGTTGTTAGAACAAGGAAAGAAGAAAACAAAAAAAAAAACGATTCTATCTTTCATAGATAGCCTCAAGTGAGGAACAATAATTTGTATCAAGTTTCGAAATAAATGAGAAAAAAGTTCAAGTTGACGATATAACCAATCAATCATGTTATTTGTTGACTCGTCTCGTATGGAGAAGAAGTTATGTAGACCTGCAAAGAGCTTAGTCTAGGCAGTCTTAGTCCTGGTCTTATCTTAGTCTACTCAGCCGTCGTCTGGCATCAGTTGATTGATCACTGATAAAATGATAAGCAAAATCAAGGAATCAGTTGGATTTTATTGTTCTATAAACTCTTCACGAGTCTATAGTATTATATAATAATAATATTTTGCAATTATTACATACGTAAAGCTGTAAGCCGTAGATAATTTATATAATTTTTTTAATAAATGTTGAATGAATCTCTATAGTCTAAATTTTTCTATTTATTTGTGGGGATTTGTATGTTTCTTATCAGAGTTTCTCATCAGTCACTTTACTGCATTTTGCATTCTGACTCGAAACTACCAAGACATATAATTCACTAGGAACATTCCCAAGAAATTAATTGAGAAACTATTTTTTGGAAGAAATGGCCATCTCCTTGAACTACATTGTTTTAAAGAATGAAGGTGGCAGTACAAGCGAAGCGAGCGCAAACTTGTGCCGATGAAGAGAGAGTAGAAAGTTAGGAATTGCCATATAAAAAGTTATCAGATAAGGATCTAGTGCCATCCTTCTGTACAGCTTTCATGTCGAAATATACTGCCAAATCATTGTGAAATTATAAACTTCAGTTAACATACCTCCTCCATGTACTGTACATTATTTGGAACTCTACTAATTTTTCTTTAATAACATCGAAACTTAATACGAAATCATTGTTCTCCGATTAAGGCTATGGAGTGAAGTGGGATGAAATCACTTTCGGAACTACAGCAATTCTAATAACATTCACTTCTTCCTGTCCTACTTTTAATATCTACTTTAGAGTATAATTAATATATTAAGTTTAGTTCCTTGATCCATTCTGCTATTAATCTGTTGCGATGAATTTGTGATTCATTTTATTCTATTCTAATACCAACTATTTGTCCATTACTCGTTGAGTCAACTGCGTGCGATTGGTAGAAGAATTGTCATTTGTCTAAATCAGTAAATCACTACGTCACTTTTTCCTTGATCTTTAACTGTCGTGGAAATAACATTTGAATGTTGCTATCTTATCTCAAAATCTGCAATGATAATTTAGGATAAACCCACTTTCAATAAGTGGGCCATCAGTTCACACACACACACACACACACACCCACACACACACACACACACACACACACAGTTATACTAGGTTGATTGAAGGCTCAGCATCACGTACTGAGAGTAGGCCTATGCACCTGTCAGCACTGATTAAATTGAATACCCAATTTCATTATCTATCACTCAGTATAGCTGGAATTAATAATCATGATCAATTATTATCATATATATATATATATATATATATATATATATATATATATATATATATATATATATATATATATATATATATATATATATATATATATATATATATATATATATATATATTATATTTATATACTTTTTAGCTGTCATAAGTAACACATAATGATTTATCAAAAGGTGGAATAATTTGAAAAATGCTGATAGATCATGAAAATGTAATTAATGGGATAACAAATAAGAAATCGAAGCTATAAGAAAGTCAAATAAAATTTTTGTATGAACTTTAATAAGCCATGTAGGGGAGTAAATAAACATATTTTAATGAATGAATGTTCGGTTTAGAGGCTCATTGACAACGAAGTAATTTTGCGCCGGTCAAAAAAAATCTTATAATAAAAATAAATATTATAAATCCAGAGAAAAAAATATGAAAAACCAAAAATTGAATACTTGGATATGAATGATTTTTCAAAATGTGTACCGGTACTGATCTGTTGTTAATTTCTACAATAATATAATCTGTTAATTCGTTCTGTGAATAATATTTATTCAAATAAATTCTTAATGAGCATTTAAGTTTTACTCCACATTGAGCAGAAACTAATGGGATAAATTGTACCAATAAGGTAATCTGCTTTAATCTTAATTTAATTTATATATATATATATATATATATATATATATATATATATATATATATATATATATATATATATATATATATATATATATATATATATATATATATTATATATATATATATATATATATATATATATATATATATATATATATATATATATATATATATTATATTATATATATATATATATATATATATATATATATATATATATATATATATATATATATATATATATATATATATATATATATATATATATATATATATATATATATATATATATATATATATATATATATATATATATATATATATATATATATATATATATATATATATATATATATATATATATATATATATATATATATATATATATATATATATATATATATATATATATATATATATATATATATATATATATATATATATATATATATATATATATATATATATATATATATATATATATATATATTTGATATTTTATTTCGTCCCGTGGACCAGTACATAGTACATAGTATTATATATATATGGTTAGGTGGAAGAACGGACACATGAGCCCGAACCTCGCCATTTTCATCACGCTTTTGAGTTATACTGTATTGCACTGTATTCTGTACCCGCTCAATGAAATAAAGACTGATTAAACAGTCTCAAGTTGATCGAATAACTGCAATAATTCGTAGTCGACTTACCCGAATGGAAGGCGGCGTTGAACAGAGCGGATCCTCTCGTCATCTTGTTTATATCACACCTCAACAATCAGCCTAATCTCATCACCTGTCAATCAAGAGAATACATCACAAACTGAATACATTACAAACTGATTACATTGTATCTTGTGATTAGATTTAAGATTTATGGGATTTACAAGTCACTATTCACAGCACCAATTTTCCTTATTACATAATCTCTCTTTCTTTTTCACATCAGAACTTGATGAATGAATGAATGAATAAACTTTATTTACTTGGAATGCATACATTAAAGACAGTACATGAGTATTCGGTGGTAAATGTCCCAATATCTTAATTAAAGCCTTAACCTAATTCTAAATCTAATACTCTTCTTCTGAAGGATTTAGCTGATGGCCAGTCTTCAAATACCTTTTGAGGTAACATGTTCCAATCTACGACTCCTTCAGCTACCATTGAATTCAGCTTTTTTTTTCTGTCTCTCTCTCTCAATCTTGTATCTATGATCTAGCCTGCTAACAAATCTAGGTGCTCCAAACCTGTCTCTGATATCATAAATATATATTGTAATAGAATACAATAATACAATATAACTGAGAGAATATAATTGTTTCTTAACAAAAAATTGTTAAAAGTAATTGTTTTCCACGCAGGGAGATACAAGTTACATATTATCGTTTCTCTACTGAGCAATCATTACGACTCTTTTGACCACCACAGATTTCAGGTTGTGATGAATACAAGAGAATTATTCATCGATTATGGCCGCTCATCTTGAAAATGACCACAGAAATCGTAGGAATAACCATAAAATGTCCAGCATTCTATTGGAATTATAATTGCCGAAAGTAAAATTGAGTTATAAAATGTACCGTAGTAATAAATTAAACTAGGCAAACGCGTTATGTGTTTCCGCGTTGATGGATGAGCTGGAACATATCAACTTATCTTTGGATTGGTTATTATATATATATATATATATACACCTTGAGATCCAAACCATTACATCACTGCCATCTTATTTTCCATTAATAATTTATATAATAATAAAGAAGGCTTTGTTTTAATCGTTTACAATCAAGTGGTGACACTTGTTGCTTTGATTTAATAGGTATCTTAATAGCTTTGAATAATTGACACAAATAACATTATATATTTTTTTACATCGAAACGGCAGATCCGATTTGAGTAAAAGTTCGGAATAATGTGTATCATTATCAGATTGAAGTTCTCTGAGAATTTGAATCCTCTCAGATGAAATATTTTTCACGAATGTTTTCCTCTGGCTTATTCTAATGGGATTTTTGAAAACTTTGGAATGAGTTTTCTCAGAAGTTGTTCAACCGATCGTGCCTCAAAACTATACAGCATCAAGTCAGATAGGGGTTCATGTGTGTGCCAAGTTTCAACTGATTTTGAATTTTTGTCTGACCTGTGGAGCGCGAACAAAAAAACAAAAAAAACAAAAAAAAAAAAAAAAAAACAGGCACTTTTTTTTTGGTATAGTGTAATTGAGTCTTCGCTTTGCTCATCCAATAATAATATATAATATGATATGAACCTTTATTAGCTATTGTAGCTATTTACATTATACATTATCAGTCAAGTTACACTATTTACAATCAATAATTTTCTACACATTCTAATCACATTTATCCCAAGAGTTGAGATTATTCTTCTCATATGCCTTAGGAACTGATTTCTTTTCTTTCATAATCCCACAACATTCACGCCTAAAACCCAATTGATAATAATGAAACGATTTCTGACAAACTTATTGACGCTATAGAATGGATTCAAGATCAGATTTGTTGCTGCTTGATCCCATCATCAGTTGGGTTATTTGGGGATACTTCTGAACGGATAATGGGTGAATGATGTTGACTTCATGGAAGTGAAACTTTCGTGGAACATTTTTCAATGAAAATTATTTTAGAAACAATGACATCATTTTTGCCAAGTTACAGCACTTGGAAGAAAAATTAGGCTTCTTATTTGACTTCATTTTGATGAAAGCCGACTTTCTTTGCCAGTATTCCGAACTTTGCCAGTGAGAATGGTTGAGATGTGTGTTTGTAACAATGTAGTGGAATGCTGTTGTTGCACCCCATTCTGTTCCTGTCGCCTGGCAACGCTCGCATGGCTTGTGAGCAGCAGTTGGAGCAGCGCGGACACGAGTGACAAGAAGTGACGTCATGTCTCGTGACATCAGGCCTTGCTCAGGCAGACAGGCTGGCGGCACTCGGGACAGGCTAGTACGAGGTGAACACTCTCTCTCCCTCCCTCTCTCTCTCTCTCTCTCTCTCTCTCTCTCTCTCTCTCTCTCTCTCTCTCTCTCTCTCTCTCTCTCTCTCTCTCTCTCTCTCTCTCTCTCTCTCTCTCTCTCTCTCTCTCTCTCTCTCTCGCTCTCTCACAGAGGTAAGCCATCATCTCTGTGAAATAACACTCAACTTGGGGGGAGATTGGCCATCTCCGTGGCTCATTCAACTATAGCACTGCTTTAGGAACTGAAGTTACCGTTGGGCGTGGGTTCGAGTCCCGCATAAGGCATGGGTTTTTGTAAATGTCTTCTCACTAATCAACAAGACACAATACATTCAAAATATATAAATGATAATAATAATTGATGAGCGTAGCGAAGTCTCCATCCCACTCTTATAGGGCTTTGTCTGTGTGTTTTTTTTTTTTTTTTTTTTTTTTTTTTTTGTAAGCACTCCACAGGTCGCAAGGGTTGACTGATCAACATGAAACTTTTTTTGTACACGCAAACTCATCCAACTTAGAACTGTATAGTTTTTGAGATGAATCGGTCGGACCGATTTTGAGAATCATCATCTCAAAGTTTCTAAAAACCCCATAAGATTTGGCTGGGTAGAAAATGTTGAAAAATAAAATCTCTCCAAATGGAATGAAATTCTCTCTAAATGTGTATACATGTATTTTACACATTATTACGATTTTTTAAGCAATTCTGATCAGTCGTTTTGAATAAAAAAAATAAAATGACTGATAATATTCATAAAATATATCATAAAAATTGTGACAGAATTAAGTTGTCGAGATTCACTGCTTTCTAGATTCAAGAGTTGACCAACAATGAAGTATTTTTTATATGCGTCAAGGTGTGTAGAACACCAGAGTCAATGAAGTGGCAAGAGTAGAACTACTTTAACGACTTTAATAGCTTATTCAGATATCAAGGTGTGTAGAATACCAGAGTCGATAAAGTAGCAAGGGTAGAACTACTTTAAGGACTTTTATACCTTATTGAGATATCTCGCTCATCTTACAACGCATATTTCGCGTTTGACTAGTAAAGTAATATAATTACATCATTACTAGTACACCTTGTAATAGAGTACAAACATGTAATACCGGTACCAGTAAATGGAATCATAGTTTCATAATCACCTGTTTATTCGTACCCCCATATAACCTAGCTGTCGGTGGGGTCATCATCATGTTATTTTTATCCATTAGGGCTGACAACTCACCGTATGACCAAGGTCTAGTGTGCGACAGCTTGTATCATTACAGAGATAAGCTGGCTTGATCTTGAGAGAGTGTTTCCTGGTGTTTAGACGCCGCGGACCGGATCGGGAGAAGGGAGAGGCAGGAGAGGCGCGAGAGGAGGGAGATGAGGGAGAGGGAGACGGCCTGCTCCCCGAACAGCGCGGCAGGAGTCGTTGCTAATGGCAACACCAACTTCTGGACCACACACGAATGCGTGGTAACTTGAACAATATTGCTTTGTACTGACACGATGTAGTGATACCAACATACCTTATCTTGACATAAAGAAGGTTTACCAACTACAATACTAATAACATGGACGGCATTTGTGGTTTCTTGCGGTCAGTTCAGAGCCAAAGGTCCTGATTGCCTGTCGCGATTCAGCGGATTCCCTTGTGAACTAGATGTGGATAAGAGTGGCTACGGTACCGGTGGCATTGTTCAACTTATGAAATTTATAATTTTCATGCAAAACAAATGCAACTGCTAACCTAATAATTCTACTGAGCAGTGAATAGCATTGTTGTTTTATACAGTTTGATATAAAAGCGATAGTTGCGCTTCAGTCAATCAGGACCCTGGACTCAGTTCCTGATCCTGGAAATATTTCACTTGGAAGACGCATGTGGGATATTATGATGAAATATGTTGGCTTCACTACATCGTGTTACGTTGTACCCGTTGTACATTCACCCGTTCCCGGCACAGACGATACATATGACCTGCACAAGTAGCTCAGTTGCTATCGCGCTCGCTTCGTGTGATCCGGTAGGCTTGATCCCTGCCACCGCCCATCTTCACAGGGGTTTTTCGTGGTTTCCCTCTGTATAGTCCAGACTAATACCAGGATGGTTCCTAAAATGTAGGCCACCACCGCTTCCTTCCCATTACCCGAGAAGCCTTTATCTCAACAACCCATCAATCATTCATCTGATGCCAATAGATCGTAGTCATCAGTACAGTGCATCATTGGATGAGCGAAGCGGAGACTTAATTTCACCATACTCGAGGATAACTGCGTTTTTTTTTGTTCGTGCTCCACAGGTCAAACGAGAATTCAAAATCAGTCGAAACTTGGCATACACAAGTGTCTTCATCTAATTCGATACTGTACAGTTTTGAGGAGCAATCGGTTTGACCACTTCTGAGAAAATTCATTTCAAAGTTTTCTAAAATCCCATAAGAATGACCCAGAGGAAAAAATTCGTCACAGGTATTTTTCCTTCGAGAGAATTCAAATTCTCAGGGAATTTCAATATAATAATTATACACATTATTCCGAACTTTCAGTCAAATCAGATCAGCCGTTTTGATGTTAAAAAATATATAATCCAATTTTTGTAAATCACTCAAAGCTATTAAGAAACCAATTAAATTCAAGCAACAGGTCACCAATTAATTGGAAATGATTAAAACAAAGCCTTCTTTATTGTCATAGGAATTAATTAGGGAATGGGATGGCAGTGACGTAATTGTTTGGATCTCAAGGTGTATATATATATATATATATATATATATATATATATATATATATATATATATATATATATGATAACCAATCCAAAAATAAGTTGATATGTTCCAGCTCATCCATCAACGCGGAAACACATAACGCGTTTTCCTAGTTAAACCCAATACGAATAAATACATAAACTCACCGGCTTACTCAGAACGCGTTCCAGCCTGGAGCTCAGTACGCTTGCTGTTGTTCCAGGTCGTGTTCCACGTCGTCTTGCTGTACGTCATGTCAGAGTTCTGTTACCACGCGTCGACGCGGGCTACGAGGAGGCGGTTCATCGACGGCCACATCGTCACCTCCACCATCATGTTCTCGTGAGTCCCGCTAGACAGGCTGGGATAAGAGACTAGGATACGATATAACTTGAACTTCATTCACCAAGCAAGCTTGTACCTTGAGCTCTGTAGAGATCTGTATCAGGAATCAGCAGGAGTTGAGTATCCACACAGCTGTGATCTGAGCTCGTATAACAGTTTAGAGAGAACTAGTAGCGTCACTTCTATACCTACTCAATGGAAAGACTTGCTGCAAATGTGAAATAAGTTTCTACTGTCTAAACGACTTCGTCTGTGCTTTGACAGCAATGTATGTATTATAATATGTATGTATTATTCAGTCAATATTTGAATATAAAATATAATATATTTTAATAAATATACAACAATTGCCCAAGATCCGTGCGGTTCACTAAATTGAAAGTGTTATTCCAACCAAAACCTTTGATTAAAATTAAAATAGTAATAATAATAATAGTTGATGGCACAAATTAACAATGAGTGTCAAATTAAGTGTCATAGGAACATTAAAATTTCACATGACTAATGATGGTAAAATAATATAATAAGAATTGAATAGTTATAAAATGTAGGTATAATAAAATAATGTGAGCCAACATGATTACACAGTCAACAGTCTCGATCGAAACGATGGTCAACTTTCGTCCGCTTATAAATTGTTCACATCTCAAGATGCATGTAGTTGCTAAGGGCAACCCCAATGTGTGCGCAGCTACGTGTGTTTCCGTGATTGAACACCAGGAGCCACTTGACAAGCGCAGTCATAGTTTTACTGCGAGCATTGCTACCCAAGTGCCCCTACTGAATATATATGCATATATTTTTTTTTAATAACATCGATAAAATATAGATATACTCAGTAGCGTGACTAGGAATTTTGAACCCCGGGGCGAAGGACTCACATCCCCCCCCCCCCAAAAAAAACTAAATGTCAATTTAAATAATGAAATTTCAATATCGTTCAACTTGCAACCTCCATATTTCATGTTTTTTCCAATTTACTATTGAAGACGATTAAAATACACTCAAAATTATTATTAGAATACATTCACAAAATTATGTCCTTCTATAAAACAAAATGGTACTCGCTTTGGCGGTACATATACTATGAAACAAAATGATTCCATTGAAGTCTGAAGATCAAATGACACTCATTCTAGAGAGGAAAAATAGTTGACTTTTCACCAGAATGTAGTCAAAGTAGGAAGCTATGGGCATCCTCGAGGCCGTGGGCCCCTGCGGTAGTTACGCCACTGTATATATGTATCTTTATTCAGACTCTGTCTTACATTAAAAGATTGCAAAAACACAGAATAAAAATCAATTAATTAAAATATAAAACAAATTATCAATAACAACATTTTAGAGAATAACAAAATAAATATAATTTGACTAGGTTTGAATAAGAAAATGTAGAAAAAAGAAATAATTAAATGATGATAACGAAATCAACAACTACTGAATATATACTACTGAATGTAGATATACTGTGCTTACATGCCCGTGATGTGATTTCAGGCTGATGCGAGTGACTCTCCGCTATCTCTACGCCTTGATCAACAAGCCTTGCCCGAGCTGAGCCCAACAAGAGCAACTCGGAAGCAAGATAAATCATGTGTCAGATCACCAATAAAACATTTATGCAGCCACTGTTATTACAGTGAAGAGTACAATAATCAACGACAAACCTGTTTTGTCGAGGGAAAAGAGCTTCCACTGGTCCATCCATTGGTGGTATGAGAAAGTCAACAGTTGAGCTGAGAGCTTAATATAAATACCTCGTAAGGTGAAGATATTATTCGTTGAAAATACTCAAACATTTTGTAATAAATAATAATACGTATGTAAAGATTCAATTTTTTCCCAAGAAAAACCAGTCTTTTTGCCAACTATTTTCACCTCACCAAGAATCGTAGTCTACACATGTAAACGTGTAACATATTGTGAATGTTTATCATGGATGGACAATATTAATTCTCTGAATGGAGTGAAGCAGATCCACAAAAATATCAAAGCGATGTAAAATCAAACAATCCAATTTTCATTTTAAAAATGTAATTTTTCTTTTTGAAAATATATGTAGTGAAATTGCTTCAGACCATTCAATCAATATGTATAAATATTTTTATTTATATTTAATATTTCATGACTCATTTCATGTAGAGTATTCTTCATTCACGGTGGAATAAAGCTTTGCTCCACGAAAGATAAATATGTATGAATATGGTCATTAGACGAGCTTTAGCGAGGATTCAATTTGACATACTGAAAAAAATTGGTGTTCGTTTTTATGTTTTTTTTTTGTTTTTCTGTCGGTTCTCCACAGGTCAAACGGCTACTGCTATCAACTTCTAACTTTTTGTCGTTATGGTTCCTCATCTAACTTAGATCTGTATAGTTTTGTGGCATAATCGGGTTGTAACTTTTATTTTTATGAATTTTAGAAATTTCAAAAATGCTCATTAGAATAACACGGCGGAAAAAAATAAAAATATTTTCATTATCCCAAAAAATGAAATTTTGTGTGAGGTTGAATTACATCTTGATACACATTTCTGGAAATTCTCAGCTTGATCGGGTCAGCCATTTTGAAGAAAAAACATGAAATGTGCTAAATTGGTACCACTCGAAGCAGTTTTTACCCATTATAACTTAAATGTCACCCAATTGGCGAATTTAGGCAAAAAGTTTGGCAACGAAGTCGTCATACTATTACTTTCCGCTCGTCCAACATTGCGTATGTAGCGTTCTCCTAGTTAATCTGAATACAATTGAAGCTCGTGTTGAGTGATTTCAGGAAACAAAGGTCGATGTTAGAGTCAACGTATCAAGACATTCATCGTTTCTTCAGAGGCTCGCAAGATTGAACAGAGCTGAAACTCTCAGTCAGTTCTTCATCTGAGGTCGACATTGTCTGCTTGTTCCCACCAACAGTTGGCTTATTTGGGGGTACGAATGATGCCTACAGTGACTCATGACCTGTTTCCACGACAACGCCCCAAACGACCAGACAGGTTCTATTCCTCTAATTCAATATCTGGGTTTTGCAACGCGTCAACATCTAGCTCATTTCGCTTCCAAGGCACTGAATTATTGACCAATGTCCGATTTGAAGGTAGAATGTCGCATTTCACTTTCAATTGTTTTCTTCCGCCGCAACAAAACCACTCGAACAAGATGAGAAGGTTGCCTACCAACTGAACACACACAAACTCCACCTTTATATCTGTAAAGCTGCGGTATTTCTTATGGGCAATGATTATTCAAGACATGATTTACGATTACAAGAAAACAACTACATCTTTCAAAAGGGATGAACGGTGAAAGTTACAAGTATTAACAATCATTAAGTTGGTGCGTGACCTTCATCTCGCGCGAATACTAATATCTAACCAAGTTATGAAAAATAAATAAATTGAACACAATTCTTCAATAAGTACAATAATATATTAATTTAAAACATCAGTCAATTTTCAGTACAAAACTTACAAGTACGGAACACATGTTAAACATTGTACGTTTAACAGCAGTCACGTTCAGCACAGAGGAATGGTTCAGTATTTTCAACACTTATTTTAGACCATCAAACCCACCGTTATATACAATTAGGCCATCAGTTTTTACATCAATCTTTTCATTATTTATTTATTTAATAACAGACGAACACGATTGAATCTCATTTTATCGAAGGTGGTAGAACTTATAACAGCTGATTCAGTATAATCTGAGTTGGCTTGGTTTTTAGTCGATTCTGTTTAACCAAGTGACGACAATGCCACGCTTGCCAACCGACACAATAATACTCCAACAAGGTGCTGTCCAAGTGACGACAATGCCACGCTTGCCAACCGACACAATAATACTCCAACAAGGTGCTGTGCAAGTGAGAGTCTAGAACAGTGATGTTAGCTTGACGCGGGCCCAGAACGTGTTATTGGATAAAATAGAATATGTGTACATAAACAAACATGGAACCAGAGAACACTTCGGTAATGAAATTATCATGACTAAGAATTGGTTTAATGATTTCTTGGAATAGAAATTAAATCGTACGATGCAAACAAACATAGTATAGGAAATATAACAATTACAACTTATAAATTGTGTGATGGTAAAGTAAACCTTAATTAATTCACTTTTGGTATGATTTTAATTTTAATTTTGTGATTTTAATTGATATTTTTGAGTCAATTTAAATTTGAATTGAAGAGGGTTTACTACAGATTTACAGACACTACTGTACATGGTTTTAAATGCTGAAATATGTTATTATTAAAGTTTCCAACCTCCATGAACTGATAAAACTAAGGTCTACGACTATTCAACTTGACATATATATATATATATATCTTCTAAAACGAACGCTAAAGGTACGTTCATAGAGCCACGGCAACACGAATTTGCCGTGCCGTCAAAATGAATGAGCCAATCACAGACTTGCCGGGCTTGTCGTTCACTGTGGCCTTGAAAGTTGAATGAAGTTGAGCATTTTGCCGGACGACAAACTTGCCGTGATGACGTAGTTTACATCACGGCCACGTTTATACTCGAACTATGTGTTCTGCGTACGAACTATCGACTGTCAAACTCGATCACTATCGACGTTGCCATGGTTATCGCATCGATTCGATATATAATTGCCTTGAGTCGGCGATAGTTTGCTGTGGTAGTATGAACGGTACAAATCATTTGACGTCCAACGGCGCCCGACAAGATTGCCGGCCGGCAAAAATGCCGTGGCTCTATGAACCTACCTTAACAGATTGAAATGACTACTTGTGATGTGATAGTACGGGCGGCAATCAAGTAGAATATTATTATTATGTTGGTAGCATTTGAACTACAAGCGATATGTAAACTTCAATTCAAGAGAACTATTCAGCAAATATGTTCCATTATTTTTAAAGATTTCCAACTTTTTTTTAATAATGAGTAACGACGCCACTCACAACTCGGTTAAACAGAGGTACAAATTAACTGATGATAGGTGAAACTGTGAGGGACTCGAACTCACAGCCAACTTGGCTTCACATTTCAAAACAGATTGCAGAAACAAATTGAAAAATGTACTCCTTAGCCGTACATTTGTGTGAAAAACATAGGGCGTACATTTATTCAGAAGTTCTTCAAATGTCATATATTGAAAAGACGTACTCTTACCGAATCCTAATATTTCATATCTTATACCATTCACAAGACATGACAAAAACAAGTATTGTGCTGAAATGCCCACACGTTTTCTATTTCTAGTATAAAGCTACTGTACATCTAACAACGAGAGATGAAGGCTCCAAGCGATTGTCCCCCCTATACCACACCACTAGAGCACAGATGTTTCGAGCCTTCATCTCTCGTCATTACAACAGCTATAGCCTCACATTACAACGTTTACATATTCTACAAATGCACATCAACAATTCACAACACCTGTTGCCAACATAACTTATTTTACAATATGAAAGATAAGGCAAGATTATCACAATAAGTTCACCAAATGTGCACGTAGTTTCATCTGTCGTGTTTGAAACGTGACACAGTCTACCGAACTCGACGTAAAAACCTGTACGTCGTGTGAAAATAGGCACGAACGGTAATTATAAATAGAATCCATTATGTCTAATCTAAGCATTATTTTTAAACATGAAACGTTTCGAATCGAGAAATCGTATTAAACGAGTCTTCTACACACTATTTAACAATTGGACGGAAGAAATTATCGAGACCACGATTTAATCTGAGAGTAGAAACGGGAAGACAAGATCTCAAATGATAAATCTGAAGCCCGTATCACAATCGGTTGCAAACGTCACACACGACTGAGCAGGACAACGGCACCTGCTCGGAAGTAATTGACCAACAATGTTATTATTGTCTATGTAACCTACATGCAACCTGTGTGCACATTTGTCTTGTGAATAGATATCATGAAGAACAAGAACTTTGATTTGGTTATGAAAACCTTGGATTGATGATTGATTTGAATATTTCATTTTTTTCAATGTTTCCATCCTCTCTCTATTATGTTATTCATTTTCTTATTTACCAACCGTTTTTATTATTGATTACACAAATATTAGTCAGCCCGCACACAAGAGCTTCCGTTCTTACGCGGGCTTCATATTAGTTTTACTTTTCCACACGCCATAATATTTATAGTTCACATAGCTTATGTAACATCTTCCTATTGTTTATTTCATTCAGGCCCGGTATTACCAACGTGGGAGTAGCTCTGACTGGCAGATAAAAGTTGTTATCACCATGGTTACGTGGGATATTTGTTTTCACCAACTCTCAGATAACGGCTAACGGGACTTGATGATACCGGGCCTTAATAATCTGAATATTTATGTTATCATTGTCTATATAGGCCCATGTATGTAATTCAAAATAGAAATGTGAATGGAACGAATTGCAAAGAATTGAACTGAAGCTGGTTGACCCGGTTCATGCGATTGTGATCGACAGCGATCGACAGCGGCAACGTAACACACGTAAAGCTATCTCCGAGGTGACTCGTGCCGTCAATCAAGACGTTCCCAGTCACCATACACCAAGAAGTTCCCGCTAAAGTCAGAAGTCATGAGTGACTAATGATCTCTAAAGGATAAAACATTCAATTTTCTAAATTGAGATGATGATTTATATTTTTCTCTAAAATCAGGTGAATGAATATTATCATTATTCATTGCAAATTTGAAATCTAGTTTCAGGTTTGTGACATCCTCTATCCATACAGTGATGCGATTGCGGTAGACAAATAAAAACGCAGTGTTGTCGTGAAACTAACAATGCCGGTACAAAATTATTCAATGAAACTGATACACGGCGATACTGTCTGGTCAAGTATTACGAACCAAAGTCAATAATGGAACAGAGCAAGATATGTCCGAGTCGAAAGCTTGATAACTCTATTCCAGGTCAACTTAGTACTGAACGTTTTATCTGCAAGACTCTCAACGCATAATCCTACGCTTCAACGACGTAGGCCGACATTCAAACCGGAGAAATGTAATAAGTAGATAATTCTTTCCAGCACGATTTAAAATATCAATCACATCAAAACTGCTATCTGCAATAACCTGAGTAAATAACCAAATAATGGTACTGATCATTTCAACATTATTCTATCGTATACATATTCAAAATAGACACTAGATCTTAATGATAAAATAATTTCCGTACCAATTAAATATGTATCTTTGAACATTAACGAATGATAAAGACCTACCAGTTTATTTGAATCTGTTTTTTGGTGTTTTTCCAACGTGTCTTTATTAAAGCGACAGTAACCAACATTTGACGAGTAAGAGGGAAACAATGATACACCGATGACATGCTGTGAGACGTGCTGTCTAGCAATGTTATGAGAGAGCTCAGCATGTGTACCATGATTTTAGATAGCAACAATAACAAGTTTACGATAAATCAATTTGAAATATCGACCTTCATATAAAAACACCACGGTTGGAAACTGTAGAATCGAGTTATTATAAAATAACCAAAGAGTGCGTTGCTTTGATGTAAAGTGGGGCTTGATTTATAAATAGGATACAGTGAAACCTCTATCCATCGTCTTTCAAGGGATCAGGGGAATGTTCGATCTAGGAAAAGTTTAAATTGATAATACGGGTGAAGGGAGGGAGAAAATAGATGATCGCTAGAGGAAAGATGAATAGATGTTCCACTGTATCAAACTGTGATGGATGATGAGAGAGATGGATGATAGACGATGATACAGAGTGAGAGAAACAAGTGATATGAGAATAATGAGGTGGAAACAAGTTGGAGGCGACACATCGACAGAGCACAGGAAAACACCCAAACAAAAAAAAAAAAAAAAAAAACACATAAATATGATTTGAAGCGCTGTTCCTGTGCACTTGCGTCAGTCCGCCCTACTCGACGTCGAGGGGCGTTCACTCGTTGGGGTGTCCGTCCCAGAGGTTCTGGAACTCGTCTGCCGTCAGCGAGACGTTCTCGAGGTGCAGCCCCTTCATGAAGCCGAGCCACACGGCCTCCTGCGACACGGGGTGATTCTGGTTGCCGCGGTGACCGCCGCGCTCGAACACGCGCACGTGGTTCAGCAGGTAGTTGAACAGGAACAGGTCCCCGGGGAATGTGGCCAGGAACGTTATCGTGCCGTTGCTGCAGCAAGCAAAACCCTGGAACAACCAGACGTACAGGAACAACAGTTACCGTATAGGTTTCTCCTTTATACATTTATTAAATTAATAAGTTTTATTTTCTGATCCAACCTATATGCTCCACATGTCAAATAGTTTCATTAATGAGTTTTTGACATTAATACACATTTTTAGTCTAGTCCCCTGAAAAACGTATAAAAGAGGTTCCACTGTAATGTGTTGTAGGGGATTCCTACAGGATTCCTATAGTTAATTTATTTAATGTGTGGGCCTATTGAGTTCAATGATGCACTGTACTGATGACTTGGATCTATTGGCGTCGGTATAAATGATATATGAGATGAAAGGTTATTTTATTGGGTGTTTAGAAGTACGCATTGAACATAGCTTGGAATGGTTATCGGCAGCCTGCTTACCTCTCGCACGCGGTAAACACCTTTCTTGCGGTAGCTGTCCAGTATCGAGATCCCGCCCACCGTCAGCAGGCGGTCCAGCACGTAGCCGTGGAAACGGCCGCGACCTTGAGAGTCACGTGTGTCCGTCGTGCGGATACCGATCTCGGCCAGGTATTTACCTACGGATTGGCGACAAATAATGCAAAATTTTCAGGGGTCTCGGATATTTCTGGATTCTTTCTTTTTTTTTTAAAATGAAAAATCGAAACTTGATACAGAATCATTGTTTCCCAATTGCTCACCCCATTTTAATTATTTGAAAATAAAAACGATGAACTTTGCCACCAGGACTGTGCTGTCTGTGACCATACTTTTTTGCCGCGGATAAAAGTATTTCAGTTTCCAAAAGTTCGGAACACATCATATTATATAGGCTGCAGAAGTAGGTCTCATGAATCGTTTCGGTGATATATCAGGAATTTACCAGCATTGGTATCAAGAGTAAATCAAACACACAAATCCAACACTTTGAAAAAAGTCTCTTCAAAGGCAATGTTCACTTTTGCTCTGGATTCTAATACAGTAAAACAATTTCACAAAATGAGTTTCAAAGTAAATGTTCCTAATTGCGTGATCCTAGTCATGTGTCTACTGCACTCAGCACCATAGGGCCTACTGACTCATGCAATCTGTCAGAGCTTCAAACTCCTGACAAACATGACACGGTAAATCAGTAACACATGTCGATCTGTTTTAGGGTTATGCACGGTCATCTGATTAGCTTGTTTTTGTGTTGGTTAGGCTAAAGTAGGGTTACATTCTAGTGTCAAACGAACAATCTCGACTGTAGACTGATTCAGGATTCACATCTTGGAGTGATTACGAACAATTCCTCATGTTTAATGGCTCCATTTAATCTAATCAAGATCAATTGGAAAACAACAATTTCAGGGGCAAAAATAAAATTGGCCGCAATGCTCTACAGGATCCAGTCTTATCCAAACCTTACTCGACCCATTGAGTTTATAACACTACAAACTCAATACCGGTACTGGTACCCTACATAACCATAACAATCAAATTTGTATCCCACTACAAACTCGATACCAAAACTATTATCCGCCACCCAAAACAATCCTAAAAACAGTGCCATACTACCAGCAGGCCTACATGGTAATTATTGAATATATAAAGAACTCGCCTATTCGCGACACATTCATGATGTTGCTATAATTTCCTAATTACCGGTATGGCGTCACAACCGGTATGTTATCCAGAAGTGGTGGCACATTCTAATTTTAATGTCATTTTAGTGTTTTTTTTTTCGTAATATGAGAATCCGGTTTCATCAAGATTTCTTGGTTTTAGCAGCCATTTCAGGTACAGATACTAGCGCCATCACTAACTGACTACCTCCAACATGGCTTACCAAGTACATATTTTTAATTGTCATTGCACTTACAGTGAGTATAGAAATAATACCATGTGAAAATGTGAAAATACGCCTTCGTTTCAATAATTGTTACATAGAAATATATTCAATAATTACCCCATCGGAACTATAATTCCCACTACCCGACAGCTATGACATCCATTTGGCGCTCAAGTGGTGGCCAGGGTCAATGATCCACATAGGCCAGTCAAGTTCAGGGCCTAGGCCCTACGTAATAATTTTGAAGAGCAAAAATGTCTGACTCACCCAGGTAAAAGTCTTCGTTTCTCCAGTTGAATCCTGTGGAGCAAGTTCGTCCACTAGACATATTGAAGAATGCATCAAATGCTTCGAAAGAACCACGGCTCAAAACATAACCAGATTTACCACTGTTGTAAGTTTGCCCCCAGAACGACATCGGATTTCCCAAATAATGAGTATCATTATACTGATAGCCCATTTCTGCTATGTAATAACGTAGATTTTCAGGAATTGCAAACAGTTCGTCATGTAAAAACAGCACCCATTGTAATGTATCTCGACGAGTGTTCCATATGTATTGAATCGATTTACATAAATGGTCCCAAGTAGATTTAGATTTAAGAACTGTGATTGGTACATTTTCATCATCAAATGAAGCAAAAAATTCGATGTCGTTGCAATGCTTTTCATTACCGTAAGTTGACTTCACCATTTCGGCTTTCTTACGATTGGTTGCAAAAACCACGCAGGTAACATGTATTTTGTTGAAGAGATAGCGATCTTCTGCGACAATTGCCTGGGTTGAGTTTCCATAGCTCACTTCATCATTGTTCAATCTTTCTCGTGCGAAATTATTTTTCGCAAGCCACTCTAAATAATAATTGGGAGCTTTGTATCTTTGTTTGTATGTGTCAAGAAGTAGGGTTAAGTGTGCCCGATTAGGCCTGGTAATCTCTTCAGTGACGAAGAATACTATTGCTAAACCAACTCCAAAAGAGATACCGATTGCTAATGCAATTTTGTTATATCCTTGGAATATAAACCACATCATGAATGATTATTTTGATCACAATTTCAACAAAGTAAACATTTTTGAAGGAACTTTCACATCTGTCACTGAAGTGAAATACAAGAGTCAACTGTCAAATAAACAAGACGTGAAGAATGAATATGGCCTACCAAGGAGCTCAAAAAATAGTTTCCAAATACACTTTGATTCAGTTTTCAGTGATCAGGCCATGGCTTCAATTTATCATCAGAATATTCATCAAGAACTGTTTGTGAGAATTTTTAGATTTTTGAGGGTCTAATCTTGGACCATGGAGTTGTATGCTTGCTCCGTTTCTCTTTCCCATCAGAAAAATGCGGAATCGGGTTTAAGCCAAGGAAGTTGCCATCTTTGCCGAAGAGGATCTTTGCAATTTAATATCACCGCCACCTTTGATTCTTTCTTGCCTTCCCGAGTTCCAACCACGTCGTGTGAGCCCTCCCTGCTGATTCCATTTCCATCAGAGTCCAGTGTCCACCATTTTCTACGATTCCATGACTTGAGGTACGTATGCCATGGTATAATTCAATTTCATTTTTTGAATATGTTACTGTATAAATATTACAACTAGTGATAGTATAGTACGAGGTGTTACTTGATTGTAGAGTTGGAGTTTCCTAGTTTGCCAAAGTAGGCTTAGACATGATTTATTGCCGTATAATGCTGGGCCCACCATGTGGTCTGGAATGTTGAGGCAGGCATAAGTCAAGACATAGGCCTAGGCCCAGTCATTGATGGCCCAGCCTAGACATTTAACCAAAGGAAATTTGAGACATTATAAAATTTTCGCAGCATAGGTTGAGTTAGGCTTACTGAAGCCACATGGATGGCCTTCAAATGTCCATAGGCCATTCATAGTTGCCATTCAGTGTAGGCCTAGGCCTTTTCACCGGTCACGAGCACATACTGTCTGGAGCCTTACATCAGAAAGGAATGGAGGAGGTCGAAATAGCTAGAATCGTCACCACTAGAGTGTACCAGTTAGGCCTACCGGTAGGCCTACTGACAAAACGGGTGCAAGTTACACAACCTTCATTTGAATCATTTCGTTTCTTGTGGATGTTTGAAAACAAAAATTACTGTTCCCATAACCGTGCACTTGAGACACCAATTTATGCAGTTGAAAAGAGTTTTAACGACAGGTATCAAACTGTGGTCCCCTCGTAGGCCTACGTGAGTCTTGCACACGGGAGAGCGAAATCGTTATTATTGTCGCAGCTAGAGTTCATTTTTGACTAGTCGCCATCTTCTGGAGTCGTTCTTGTCTTAAATGGAGATTCTTGAATTTAATAATCGAGTCCTTAAATTGAATCAACCATCATTCAGGGAGCCTGGGTTTGACTCCTGCCTTGGTGAACCATCCTGACAGAAGTGCAGCGTCGTTTCCCTCCGTCTTTGAATTGAATACTGGTACTTGCTTTGTTCAGGCTTCAGAACGTGCTACGAACATGCACTAAATGACCTCGCTGTCGATGCGCCTTGAAACCCTAATATTCATTCATTCAACGTGTTACGACTGCTGCCTTCCAGTTGTCTCAGAACACAATTTTTTTTTTCAATATCTATTATTATTATTAGGCCTATCTCTTTTATTGACATATTGAATAAAAACATTCATAGGCCTACATTCCACACTATGACCCACAAAGCCGTATTGGGCTTGTCTGTGGTATAAAACACAACGATCATCAAACAGACGTGAACACATAATACATGACAAATCTAGTTAGGCCTACACATTGTCATTTGGAACTTCAATAGACCTGAGAACGAAAAGTACATAGATACAACATGGAGTGTAACAGTGATGAAGATATATATATAAAAAAAGAAAAAATTAGATGGTGATAATAGTGTGGATGTATAATAAATGCGTGAGTACGAAATAAACGCTTTTCCACTTTGATGTCGAATCTACTTGTATGTCCTAGCGATAAATCTAGAAATAAGGTGTAGGCCTATATGAGATGCACTCTTGAACATTTTTGATGCATTATTAAAACCAATTTCAACCCTCGATGCATCTTGGTATAATTGTATGGATTCAGGAGGGTCTTGCACTCTGGAGGAATGGGGTATCCTAGGTCAAAATAGGGAGGGCAGGGCTATGGATCAGGTCATTTTTTATTTTCTGTGAGTTTATGGAATGGACCAGAACGAAATTAACTAAATAAAAAGGCGTAGATAACCATTTAGTCAGTAACTGGTGTTGAGTGCACTCCAGCAGTGACAATTATGGCCATTTCATTCCTCCCGAACGCGAGACTATGGCTGCGTTCTGGAACCTCCAGAATCTATTGCAAGCATACTGGATGCATCCTGGAACCTACTCGAGTAATTTACTGAACCTACCAAAATCCACCAAGCAAGTTAATTCTGCGTACTGGAAACACTGGAGCCATTTGACCAAGTAAAAGTAGTGGCAATCTCCGTGAATGGTCCTACATTACATTAGTTTATCCACAGACAATATCAGAGTGATAATAATAATGATTTCTATTAATCCAGGTTGATCATACAAAGATATTGGATGAGTGTGAATATTGTTGTGAATAAGGCAGAGTAACTGCATCTGGAGAAATGTAATTGAATTATAATGTATTTAAGGTTGATTTGGGTGTAGGCCTACATTGTTTCATAACCCAACATTTTATTGAAAAACAATGTCAATCATTCTACTTTCGAGTTATGCAGGTGCGTTCCGTTAGTGAGGCCAGTTTTCACTTGAACGGGAATGTATGTATGTGATCAAGAAAGCTTTGAATGTTGAATCTGGTGCGAATAGCATTTCCCGAACAGCTGTGAATTTGAATCTGGGTGTAAATAACATTTCCCGATTGAACATGTATGTATGTGATTTAGAAAGCTGTGAATCTTGAACCGGGTGCGAATAGCATTTCTCAAACGGCTGTGAATTTGAAACCGGGTGCAAACAACATTTTCCGATTGAACATGCACGTACGCCATTAACAAGGCTGTGAACTTTAAACCGGGTGCGAATAGCATTTTTCAAACAGCTGCGAATGTGAAATCGGGTGTAAATAACATTTCCTGATTAAACATGTATGTGATCAAAATGGCTGTGAATGTTGAACCCGGTGCGAATAACATTTTTCGCCTGAACATGTATGTTGTGATCGAAAAGGCTGTGCATGTGAAATTAAATATGGCTGCCAGCAAGACAATGTAACGGAACAACCCTTCACTGTCTTAACAATTTTCGTCATTTTATTAGTATATTGCAAGTGGGCTTACGTCTTGATGTACGCGTACTGTGTCGGAATGATGAATAACCGTAAGTTCATTATCAGGTTGCATTTATAGAAAGACTAGGCGTAGAAAATCTTTGTCCCAAATAAAATGTTGCACTGACCACTCTGCTCCTGTCCCAGTGCTGTTGTCACAGTCAGTGTGTGCAGTTTGTCCAATGCCAAAAAGCTTTTTGCAGAGCCTTAGTTCGTGATGTAGGTGTAGTCAATCCATTAGCCTAGCCGTTTAATAGTGAATAAGGCCTAAGCAGCTATCAAATTAGGCCGTAGGACGTGGGGCCTAGGCCTATAACTCTGTGTTTTCGCCACCGAATTTTATAATTTGGTTTGGCCTACATAAGTCGAGCCTGAAAGCTTTAGACCTACGTGTAGAAAATGCTTGCTCAAGGAGTTGAATACCGGTAGGTTGATTGAAGGAATGAGTTGAGGTATAAGGGTAGGCAAAGTCATGATAAAGCAGCTGTTATAAAAGTTGCTAGATTGATTGTAGGCAAATTTTCTTTCTCAAATAGAACAGGTAGGGACCGGAATGGGCTTGGTAGTAGTTTAATTAAGGGGAATGAAAAAAGGGTGAAATAATTCTGTAAGAAGGTCAGGGAGGCGGTCAAACAGTCGTGACCAAGGACAGGGAAAATGCCACCATGTACTTATGCGCAACTGTTAGTGTTATCATGATAATTATAATGATCAACATCAGGCCTATTGAAGATGGGCAAGGTAACCACAGTGATGCCAGTTCTGCTGTGATGTTGTTTTGTAAGCCAGAATGACGCCAGACTTGTTGCACTCGTATACGGCTCGATTGCTAATACCTGTTGTGGCATTGCTAGTTGCCAATCCGTCACAGACAGCTAAGTAAGTTAGGGTTGCCACACGTCCCCATTTGGGCCGAACAGTCCCAAGTCCTGCGCCTCGCTGAGACATCAAGTGAGACACTTTTCTCCTGCTTGGTTGCTCAAGCTATGAAGTATTGATATTTTCAAGCCTAATATTCCATCACTCAGATCTAAATTACCGGTAGGCCTACATGATAATTAACTATTTTGTTGGAACTCTTCGCGTTATTGAAACAAACTACCCTCTTGAAATTTGCTCATAATATCATTCTGAATTATTCATGAACGGTTTTGGATTTCAGTTTTTTGTGTTTCATCACACATTAATAGTGTTTAGTCTGTTTATGATTATGATACGACTCCAGCAACAGCTATGTCATACGGGGGTACGATTGAGCAGGTGATTATGATAACATGAAGTAATGACGAGTGCAAAGACCCATGTCTACTCGAACCCGCACCCTGCTTCAACTATGATTTTCTAGAATTATAGGCCCTAATGAAATGCAGATTTGTGAATTTTCTCTCGTTAGTTCCGTCATAAGTCTAATTGAACATGTCGAAGAATTTCTATTGATGCATTCCTTTCTTTTTTTATTTAGTAACTAGGCCTACCATTTTTCCATTCCCTCCTCGTCACTGAGCATTGCTTATGTGATCGCTGCGTGGACTTGTTATTCTATACTTGACTTTCAATGAACTTGAATGTATTATAATGGCCACTCTAAGCTAGTTCTTCAACTCCGGGTCAAACGAAGTAGCTGGTTGAATTGTGATTCAGTATCGTCATTCTTCATTTTCTCTGTCCAGGTTGTTGAGCGGGCACCCGAGGTCGGCCCACCGTGAAGCCTGCCGTCCCCGGGAATAACACACCGAGAGCAGACCGAAGGAATAACTGCAGGTAAATAGCAAGGCCATGCTTTGATGGTTTTGTACCAAGTCTGGTGGACCAGTGGCTAGCATGCTGCGCTGTCATTCAGGAGACCAGGGTTCGATTCCCGTCATATGTGAGTTCATACTGAGAGGGTTAATTGGCAACAGGTCATGACCTTCCATCCCACTATTCAAAAACACCCAATAAAATTATCTCCCTCTCATTTCGTTCCTCATTCACCGAGTCCAATAGGAGTCATCAATACAATAGTTGCCGAGACGTGTGGTCAAGTGGCTAGCACACTGACCCGTCATTCAGGTTCCCCGGGGCTCGATTCCCGTTATTGTCGGCAATCCTGACGGGGTTATTCATTGGTCTCCGTTCAGGTTAATACTGGAATGATTTCTTAACATCAGGTCTCATCTCGGCCAACATTACGGTGTTTGACACTTCCTGAATCATGTTTTACATTGAGAACATTGATATGTTGAAGTACAATGATTGGCTGTACCCACAAGTTATATTTTTTGGGTTGCAACATTTATTGAGAAAGTTTTCCCAAAGATTGAGTGATGTTATCTATGCTCACGCAGCATATTGATATCCGAATGGTCACTGTTTTTTGTAAATTCAGTACAATTTTAAACATAAGTTAGTGTATTTTGAATGTAGGCCCAATTAATTTAATTTAATTTAAGCTTCAGAAAATATATTTTGAACTTGAAACAAATCAGCTTGCTTCCAGTAAAAGGTACAAGATAACAGAACTGATGTAGACTTTAGCAGCAATCTTGGTTTACGCAGTGACAGGTGGTTTGCGGTCCACGGTATAACTGAATCCACTCGAGGAGGTTGTCGGCACAAATATCCCCCCGTTACATTTGTACAGCTCCAAGCTATTAGGACAAAGTTTACTATGAGAAACACAACTACGTCTTCTGAAAGTGTCAAATAACCCAAGTTTTTACAGTTATTCAGTTGGTATGCGACCTCTCATGGATACGAGTATACCGTAGTTCACTGGGAAACAAAAGTCAACCCTAGTTTCTCCTAAATTACTCTCGGACTGCTAACCAATCGTTGAGAAGACTCCATTACAAACTTGTTTCCTATCGTTGCAGGTTGTCCCAGCTATTGGACACACGCGGATGAGCGCACTCGTCCCAGCCTGCCGTACAAGACAGCTTGCCGCTGACTTCGAGATCATGTCGGGGTCAGTTCGTCCATCGCAGCAATCAACGCTGTGACTTCAGCCAGTCAAGCAAGCAGCTGGTCAAGTCAGGCTGCCGTACGAGACACGCCTTGCCGCTGACTTCAGAATCATGTCGGGGTCAGTTCGTCCATCGCAGCAATCAACGCTGTGACTTCAGCCAGTCAAGCAAGCAGCTGGTCAAGTCGTCCTGCTGTGTTGTGATTGGTTAAATGTAGATTGGAACATGAATGGATTGAGACAAGAGTAATTATGATGTGTAAACAAATATATTGTGATTGCATGATTTATTGATACAACTTGTACAGAACAATGAATAAACTGATGAGTTACAATGACTTGATGTGTTCTGACTTGTGATGATCCTGTGGCTCCCAGTAACCCAGTGCAGCGCGCAAGGGAGGGGCGGAAGAGACGTGGAGGGGTTGCCGCAGCTTGACCTTGAACCCTTGCGTGCAAGAGAGGCTCATGTAGCTTCCGAGAAAGCTACGCAAGTCTCTCTTACACGGTCGAATACAAGGTCTCCGCCACAACCCCTCCAGCGAATCTTAGATGGTGATCGGACGCATGACAATGTACCCTTGAATGCAAGACAGGCTCATGCAAGTCTATCTCACACGCAAGAGTAGCATGTCTCGCCCGAGAGCCATCCAGACCGTCTCCCCTGCCCCAGCGAGTCTTTTATCCACATGCTCGGGTGTTGCATCGATTGCTTAAGCTCGAGGAGATGCCTTTCCTGTCGTGGAGCTTTAATCAACTTGGTTTGAGACAACAGGGCTGATCAGACCACACTAGGCTGGCCTACCCGGCTCAGGGATCATTTTACAATACCGTAGGCTGAATCACACCTGGGTGCGCGCTACACTGGGGACAGTTTACCCACATGCCGGTGCATTACCCACCATCTCGTAGTCGCTGCGATCAACCTCAAGGAGTGAGTCTTCAAGGTAAGCTGCAGCCTGCAAACAGAAAAGAGCTCAAATTATTGTAAATAACTTGCTTCAAATTCAATGCATTACGAAAATTGCATTGGATTATTCTTTGCAAAGAGCTCTTTCATGTGCACACCAAATTTGAGATGGATCAAATTTTGAAAAGAGAAAATTTTCCAAGTCATTTTTTGCTCTAAAATCTCTAAATTCAACTCAATTTTGAAACTGTAACCTGTTTTGTGTTCTCATTTGATCACTCCACACATACATAACTACAGAAGTGGAAAATTGAACAAAAACTTTCAAATCACAAAAAAAAAATGCCAAAATGATAAGGGTATACCCTTATCATTTTGGCAATTTTCATTTAAAAAATTTACACTAGTTTTTGACCTTTCACAATTAATTTCTATGAACTAGAGAGTCGTATGATGTCCCAGTATTTTTTTATGAGTATAAATTGAGGATCTGTAAATCATCAGTAAATTTCGCTAAGCTCGCCCGAGCCGTTTCCAAGAAAAAAGTACGTGAATTACCAAAAAACTGTCATTTTCAGTCGATTCTCGGGATGGACTTTTAAAATAATGATATATGTGAAATTATGTTTAGATATTCAGATAAAGGGAATAATTCTGAGGTAGAAGATATTTTTTTGTTAATTTTAAAACCAAAATTGAAGTCAGAAATCAAATTTGAAAAAGGTGAAAAAAAATAATTGAAAAATTTGATTTTGCCAAAATTTTGTGGGGAGACAGAAGAGCATTTGAAGAAGCTGAATCTGTTGAAATTTTACCCCCAAAAAATTTCACCACGTAATTACAAGGATTCTAAAATTCTATATGGGCCCCTATATGACAAAATACCAAGTTTATTTTTGCTCTAAAATCATTAAATTGAACTCAATTTTGAAACTGAGACCTGTTTTGTGTTCTCATAGAATCACTTCACACATACATAACTGAAGAAGTGGAAAATTGAACAAAAACTTTCAAATCACAAAAAAAAAATGCCAAAATGATAAGGGTATATCACACTAGTTTTTGACCTTTCACAATTAATTTCTATGAACTGCAGAGTCGTATGATGTTCTGGTATTTTTTTATGAGTATAAATTGAGGATCTGTAAATCATCAGCAAATTTCGCTAAGCTCGCCCGAGCCGTTTCCAAGAAAAAAGTACGTGAATTACCAAAAAACTGTCATTTTCAGTCGATTCTCGGGATGGACTTTTAAAATAATGATATATGTGAAATTATGTTTAGATATTCAGATGAAGGGAATAATTCTGAGGTAGAAGATATTTTTTTGTTAATTTTAAAACCAAAATTGAAGTCAGAAATCAAATTTGAAAAAGGTGAAAAAAAATAATTGAAAAATTTGATTTTGCCAAAATTTTGTGGGGCGACAGAAGAGCATTTGAAGAAGCTAAATCTGTTGGAATTTCACCCCCAAAAAATCATTCCACGTAATTACAAGGATTCTAAAATTCTATATGGGCCCCTATATGACAAAATACCAAGTTTATTTTTGCTCTAAAATCATTAAATTGAACTCAATTTTGAAACTGAGACCTGTTTTGTGTTCTCATTTAATCACTCCACACATACATAACTACAGAAGTGGAAAATTGAACAAAAACTTTCAAATCACAAAAAAAAAATGCCAAAATGATAAGGGTATATCACACTAGTTTTTGACCTTTCACAATTAATTTCTATGAACTGGAGACTCGTTTGATGTTCTGGTAATTTTTTATGAGTATAAATTAAGGATCTGTAAATCATCAGCAAATTTCGCTGAGCTCGCCCGAGCTGTTTCCAAGAAAAAAGTACGTGAATTACCAAAAAACTGTCATTTTCAGTGGATTCTTGGGATGGACTTTTAAAATAATGATATATCTGGAATTATGTTTAGATATTCAGATAAAGGGAATAATTCTGAGGTAGAAGATATTTTTTTGTTAATTTTAAAACCAAAATTGAAGTCAGAAATCAAATTTGAAAAAGGTGAAAAAAAATAATTGAAAAATTTGATTTTGCCAAAATTTTGTGGGGAGACAGAAGAGCATTCGAAGAAGTTGAATCTGTTGAAATTTTACCCCCAAAAAATTTCACCACGTAATTACAAGGATTCTAAAATTCTATATGGGCCCCTATATGACAAAATACCAAGTTTATTTTTGCTCTAAAATCATTAAATTGAACTCAATTTTGAAACTGAGACCTGTTTTGTGTTCTCATAGAATCACTTCACACATACATAACTGAAGAAGTGGAAAATTGAACAAAAACTTTCGAATCACAAAAAAAAAATGCCAAAATGATAAGGGAAACTAGTTTTTGACCTTTCACAATTAATTTCTATGAACTGCAGAGTCGTATGATGTTCTGGTATTTTTTTATGAGTATAAATTAGGGATCTGTAAATCATCAACAAATTTCGCTGAGCTCGCCCGAGCCGTTTCCAAGAAAAAAGTACGTGAATTACCAAAAAACTGTCATTTTCAGTCGATTCTCGGGATGGACTTTTAAAATAATGATATATCTGAAATTATGTTCAGATATTCAGATGAAGGAAATAATTCTGAGGTGGGAGATATTTTTTTGTAATTTTTAAAACCAAAATTGAAGTCAGAAATCAAATTTGAAAAAAGTGAAAAAAAATAATTGAAAAATTTGATTTTGCTAAAATTTTGTGGGGCAACGAAAAGACATTTTAAAAATCTAAATCTGTTGAAAATTTACCCCCAAAAAATCTTTCCACGTAATTACAAGGATTCTAAAATTCTATATCCGGGCCCCTATATGACAAAATACCAAGTTTATTTTTGCTCTAAGATCTCTAAATTCAACTCAATTTTGAAACTGAGACCTGTTTTGTGTTCCAATTTGATCACCCTACAGAGATATGTTACAACGAAACTGAGAAATTCAACGCTAAATATCAAATCGACCTTTCGCAAATAATTTCCAGGAACTAGTGAGACGTATGATGTTCTAGTATAACCACGAGATCTATAAATCATCATCAAACTTGTCTACGCCGACCTGAGCCATTTCCAGGAGAAACGTTGTTTCAACTATCACAAAACTGACATTCCCAGTGAGTCTCCACAACAGATTGTTGAAATAACAATAATTACGGAATGTTTGAATATCAGATAAGAGTTCAATAACAATTGATAAAATATTTTTTCGTGAATTTTAAAACCAAAATTCAAGTCAACAGTCAAATTTGGAAAATGTGAGAAATGCAAAAATGTTTTTTTTTGTAAATTTTAGGTTAGAGTCCCGCACAAGGCATAGATGGACGTTCTTTCACTCATCAGTACTTCATCGTTTCACCATCACCTGCTCGTTCGTGTCCCCCAAATAATCTGGCTGTTGGTGGGAACAGAGTGCCAAATCAGCGATAGTAACAGTAGGCTACGTACCCACCTGTCTTGATGTTCCGCTGATGTCTCCCTCTTCTCCTTCTTTCTTCCTCTCCCCTCTCCTCCTTCTTTCTTCCGCTCCCCTCTCCTCCTCTTCAACGTCCGCATACCACGCACTGGACTGTAGATACCACCGACTGTAAAGAAGAGATATGTATTATATTATCAACAAAGTGAGGCTGTGATCACAGAAGAAGACGTTCTTCACCGGACATGAGCTCTGGTTGTTCAGATGATGCAGGATTGTAAGATCGCCCTTGTGGTGCCCCGTCTAGAAGATCCTACCTCTCACTCTTGGCCTCAATCGGGGAACAATGATTGCGTATCGGGTTTCGATGTTAATTGGATACAGTTGGTTGAAAATGAACAACTGGCAATAAAATGGACAAGATAGTGTCGTGCGGATGAGTGCGTTCTATTGCATTCCTATTCGGTATTCAACAAATGATTGACACACCACTGTTCATGCGAATGTAACGTGTTATATTCATTAGAAGGTATTCGTGGCTCAAACGAATAATCTGAAGGAAGTCTATGAAATGATTGTTCATCACGAACATACCACCATTTTCCTGATAACCAACAGCAAGAAGGTTATAATAACCCAACAGAGGAGTCAGGTATATTGCCTGGATGGTAGGCAACTTGTGTCGCGTCCAAGTGTTGATGCGATCAATTGTGATATTTCATGTAATTCAATCTAAACTCCGTCAATTTCATGATATGTTCATTTGTATGTCGTTCTATATTATGGTCGTCTTAATTACATTTTGTAACATGTTTGATTTCATTCAATCTCATATAGTCAACCCAAAAGATTGTGAAGAAATAGAATATTTAAATTGTTGCTCAGATTCAATATAGAAATGTGTAATTATTCCAAGTCGTTCACCATGTCTCCAGGGCCTACCTACTGAAGTACAAATTTGAATGTATTTAGCACCTGACACAGAACAGGAGTGTACACTTCTTTCTTGTCACTTCAATGTATTACATTACTCATGCACAAGCTTCATTTCAATTAGCTTCAAGTTTTTCATGTTAGTCTAGGCCAATGTCAGTTCTTTCTTTCTCTCCCTGACACATGTAGATGTAGATTACACCCATTACACCCAAGTAATTGATAATTATTACGCTTAAGTTAAAATCTAGAATATATTATTATCCGATATGCATTTTGAAGTTTCAATTCATATGAAAAGATTGTTGACTATAAGTTATTTAATCGTGTCGTTAGTTGTCAGTGTTTAAATTCTATAGCTTTACTTTCTTAGTTTTAAAAATGAATGATCTCTATACCGGTACGTATTTTGTTATTTCAAGATATTCTTAATGTTTTCTTATTACAACTATTCTAATATTATATATCTTATTCTGTCTATAATTAATCATTGTTAGTTGGAAGAGCGGCATCCCATTAAACCTCGCCATTTTCTTTTGAATGGACGTCTTCTTCCCATTGCCTCGAATGTGGAAGAAATTGTGACGGTTTTCTACCTCCCCCTTTCTCTCCTCATGTTCTTCTCCAACTATTCACACTAACCAGTCTTGTGTTGTTGTTATTGCTGACATCCGTCCCCTCCTGCATCAAGCACGCTGTGGTCGTCTGTCTCTCTCTGCAATATCCTCGTCCCGGTAGCTGAGTGTCTCTCTCTCTCGTGGATGTGTGCCTCCCTCTCACCATCACGGTCAACATTCTTGTCGCTAAATATTATAACACAGAGTTAGTCAGTGTTGCATTGAACCCAGCTACAAGCATATATATACTATCAGGACCAAGATTGAAATTTTGGTAGATGATTCAAAAATCATCTCTAGTCATCTAGCCATGTCAATCTGTTTTAGGGTCATGTTGGGTTTTCTTTCTTCAGATTTTTTATTGATGGTCAAGGTTAAGTAGGGTGGGTCGCTGAAGAGCGTATACCGGAATCAAGTCCGCTCGGTCGTTCGACATAGGCTTGATTCAGGGTACTTTGGTTTCTTTTTGTGGTTAGGGTTCAGGTAAGGTTAGATACCCAAACGTTATTATAAAGTCAATGCCCAAACTCATGCCACCAACCGAGTTGACTTTATTCCAGTAGGACTAAGCCTAAATGCTCTTCAGGAGCCCCAAGCCATTGAGTATGTAAAGGCATTACCACAAGCAAATTCAAGAACCAACGTTACAAAATCAATGCCTAGGCCTATGGTTAATGTTTAGTTCATTGATTGTTAGATCAAGTGGATGTAGTATAAATGTTTGTAGATACATACATTTTCTCACTCTTACATAATCATTTAGCAGACCTGAAATACTCACTATCCAAGATGGGCCTAAGAAATGAGTTTCTTATAAACCATCCTGTGAAAAGTTAGTTATCCATCTATGTTGTAAAGTTAGGTTAAAGATGACCAGCCATAACTTACCACACGAATGCTTCTAGCACAATTATATGAGATGAAACTTGACGAAGTGCAACGTTCAATGTACAGTACTGAATCCAGATCAAATCCACTCGATACAAACACCCACATTAATGTCTTCTCAATAATAATTATTATAATACTTTGCTATATCTTGTTTACGAGGCAAAATGTCAATGGCCTTGACAACATCTGTCACCTTCTTGTCGATGGCCATGACCTTAGCTTATATCCTATGACCGCCAGAGCACCGGTTTGAATCTGGCTGTATAAGATTTCCTTTTCATTATTATTATTGTTTATAATTATTGTTTAAAAATTATTTTAATTTAATATGTGTTATAATAATAATATTAAATTTATGAAAATAATTTGTAACTGTCCATTAAATGTATAAATTACCGTATATGTAATAATAGTCATATTACATTTCAATATTTCTGTATTATAATATTCTCTTTTACCGGTAATCATTTAATAGTAGTAGTTACTCGACAATTTTTACCAAGATAAATACAAGCAAAATTATCTCAAACATAATTATCACTGGCTAGTAGAATCGAGGATATTTTTTGTGAAATGTGAATATAAAAAAATGAAACACCAAATAACCATAAGTTTGAATAATGTGTGAAGGTAGGCTAGTTGTGTACATTGCAATTGCAAAGAAGAGTATGTATTAGCTTGCTCTTTGCTTGGAACTGGTGATGAAATTACCTCACAAAAACACAGAAAAATCAACATTAAAATTTATTCATCTAGGATTATTGTATACAGCATAAAGATTTTCAAAAATAACCGTTGGAATCGGTCATTTTCAATATTTAAAATACATAGATATTGTATCATTTGTACACATTATGAGTTTTCTTCAAGTAATATACATAACAATCAGATTTATAATAGTTACAATATAATAATAATAATAATATATCTTACACTTTTGATAAAAACAACTTTATAGACATAATTACACAAAGTTATTCACAGTGTCAGTTTCTCTACAATTATTAGTCAAACGGAGATAATGGAAGATTTCGTACAGGGACAACTAAGTTAACAGGACGTTGCCATTTTAATACCGCATTGCATTCTTCCCCGATGGCAAGGTGATGCAGGTAGGTGGCAGCACATGGGCTCAGATGTACGGCTCCACCGGATCGGTTCGCCATCGGGGAGAAATGAGCTCGTTAGAAAATAATGTCAGACTTTATTCTTTTCAAGGTTGGCACCACATATCAGTATCTCTTAAACAACGTCAATTACGTACTAGACATTATTACATACATTGTATTTCATGATTATTTTTCTCATTCATATTCAATAGTTTTAATTTACAGATATGCATTTTGTTTTCAACGTACGTACTAGTAATACAAGTTAAGATTTTAAAATTATTCCTCTCCAAGAGGCAGAGAAAAGACTTCTTACAACAAATTTGTTGGTTAATGAATAATAACACTTTCAACAACGTCTACGGCAACCGACTGAAATCACATACCAGTACAGAAACGGTAGTATTTTGCAGACCGATCATCACTTGACATGGCCGTTTCTTGGTTATTGTAAATAACAAACAACACGTTCCTATGAATGGATGTTTACACGACTGCTTTCAGACACAAGGGTGCACATTCTTGTACAAGATAAACCCAGTTGAACAGAATAGAATGTCTTTCTTCATCATGTATAACCACGTCGGTAAAATCAAAAACGCTAAGGTTTGGTCAGTCGATCATTTTTCTACCTAACTTTACCTATGAGAAATGTAAGAAATGAACAATGAACAATGCAGAACATAAATGGAAATGAAAAAATAAAATGACGTATAAAATATGACATGAAACAGTTTCAACTATATACGGTAACGATTGATTTACGATATGATTTTCTATATACCGTAGTTGAATAATAAGAATAAGTTTTATGGAGGGACTTGTCTCTGTGCTACTTAACCTACTTGAGCCTACTTAAGCTTAAGCCTATGATGCTGAATGTATGGAGAAACCGGAAGTAGGTCGCTAAGACGGCGAATTAGATCTTACAGGAATACTGCCCTGTTAGGGAAGAACAACGTAACAACCATTTTGCACTTTTTCGGGTTACAGCAGTTTGTAGTCTAATTTTTTCTCAGCTGTCCAATGGACTAGGTTAGAATGCCGTATCTCCAGTAAAAGTGGATGCATTTCAACATTTTCTTAGTGAAATTGAAAGAAATTTTGAGAAACAGTAAAGCCAAATATCGTATCGACCAGTGTGAAGTTAAAACAACGTAATAACCATGAATACAGTCACGAAATTTTGAGAAACAGTTACGCCAAACAACGTATCGACCTGTAGTAAGCTTACCGATACGTTATTTTAACGTGATATATCATTAATAATATGTTACTTTTATAAGTATTAAGCCAAAACAACGTGAGTGGGTTGATGCGTTATTTTGGGTTGTGAAATAGCAAGGTATAAAAACGTAAGTCCCATAACTAATTACTCTTCGATATAAAATCAATTAAAATTCACAGTTAATTGTGAGGCGATGTGTAGATCCATAATTCATTCTTAAATTTCTCAAAAGTTCAAAAATAAAGTTTTGGCATGCAAAAACGCATTTGTGCCGGTATCTCAGAATAATTTTTGTCAAGAAACTTCTTTATTTTTAATAACATCGAAACTTGATACAAAATCATTGTTCCCCAATTAAGGCTATGGATGAAAGATAGGATCGTTTGGACGGGGCACCACAAGGGCGATCTTACCACCCCATTTTGATCAAGAAACAGTCAAGAAACTGGTCGTTACGTTGCTCTTCCGTAACAGGGCAGAATATATCCTCGGCAACTTTCCAACAAACAATCTAGTGATATTTGTATGAGTTTGAATAATGAATAAAACACACTTACCATTAAGGTAATTAAGTAGTATTCGTTGCAGGTGTTTGCTTTCGACTGGATGAGAAAACCTATGCTATCTTGTCAACGCATTCTGTCATTCTATACATATTAATATAATATGTACAATTGAACTTGAATGAAACTATAGAATAGATGGTTTTAAAATCAATGTAAATCAAACGTAACAAAACCTTGAATAAATGAGGTAGATGTCAAGTTAGAGAATGTGACAAGTGGTTCAACGTGAGATGCTACGCATTCTGGTGGTACAAGTCAGAAGCAGCAACAGGGATTTGTGATGCCGCTCCCAATAGACTAGTCGTGTTTGTATGCATGCGCGGAACAAGAATCTACTCCAAATGAATATTTGTTAAAACTATGGTAATTACCGGTACATAACTTGGCTGCAACTTCAAGAATTGAATGGTTCTATTTTGTATTTGTATTTATTGCCGTTTTTTATTAAAGAACAATATTAAAATTGTATAAACATTGTCAGAGATATTAGAAAATAAAATTATAATAATAATACATAAATATAAATATTAGGATAGAATGAAGAAGTAGTTGAATTTCTCATCGTAATCATGATTGTGAAGAACCAAGGTCCCCTAAAACCACTACGGCTGTACCAACATAACGGTGATTTTATGTCTGTTACGTTGATAGATGACGCTCGTCTTTGTGGATACTAGAAAATCGTTGTTAGATTCGTTGTTGTTATAACTAAAACCACGTGCACAATCTACTCGCCTTGAAATTGACAACGACAAGTCAGCACATCTCGACAGGTGGACCAGTGTCTAGTGCACTGAAGCGTTGTTCGGGAGACCAAGGTGCGTAGTGGTTTTCCCCTGATGTTATAGTGAATACTGGGAGGGTTGACAAGACCACTTTCTTCCCACTGTTCTAAAAACAATATAATAACTTCCGTCTCACCTTTGCATAATTCCGTTTGTGATTCACCGATGCCAACAGGTCGTAGTCATTACTAGAGTGCATCTTACAACCCAATATGGATAAGAAGTCTTTAGTATTTCAGTTTCACCGATTTTATTCAAAACAATATTAATAGCATTTCTGGTTGATATTTTCACATTCCATGTTTGTCTGACATAAGATGTTGGTTCAAGGCTTGCTACTGTCCCTATTGTTGTAATTGTAATGAATTTTGAGAGAATGTTCTATTTTTAAATCTACTGTCCCTATTGTTGTAATGGTAATGAATTTTGAGAGAATGTTCTATTTTTAAATCTACTGTCCCTATTGTTGTAATGGTAATGAATTTTGAGAGAATGTTCTATTTTTAAATAAGTAAGTTTGATTAAATGAAAGACATCTATCAACTGGGTTTCTCAATTTCTTAACCTCATCACATTTATAAATTTTTATCAAGTGGACAATATTCATAAAATTTTTCTATTCAAAATAAACTATTCCAGTACCGAAATTTACTTTTCTATAAATCTAGTCTTTGCAATTCGTTTTTATTCCCTGTTTGTCCATTTTGTTGAAAACAATACCACCACTTCATACGTTTCGATTCTCTCTCGCCATCATTTCTACGATAACATTACACAATCGTACAAGTGTACGAATTATATTTGTTTGAATACTTGAACTTGGGCGACCGTTCACAATGTGATCGAATCAAACGACGACGGGCGAACGTTTGCTACGTCTGTGCAAACGTTTCCCCGAATGCGAGTGACCCCTCTTGTGGCTCTCCTGCTATAACGCGACCTCTTGCGGCTTGATCTGCGTCATGAGCAGCAGCGGGCCGTTGCTGTTGGCGTCTGGCGGCTCGCACTTGGCGGCCACCGACGTCTGCGTGGAACGGTTCACGAGAGACGACTGGACGGGAACGCCGTTCCTCTTCTTCAGCTGGTGAATCACATCTTCACGGAGCTCCACGTCCACGCCTGACACACAACGCAACATACTTTCATTTTTATTTTTGCAGTCAGGAAGAGCTGGATTCACAGATTGCATTACATCTATTACTTGTATAGATCAACACACACTAATACCAGCAAATTATCATAACATTTGTGAGACGGCATCCCTTTGACATACGCATGATGCGAAAGGAATTATCCCGTTACGTTATTGATAGTCATAGATTTTTCACATCATTTCATTTTATTTATTTTTGATGCTGCTTAACTACTCCACCAACAGCTAGGCTGATGAGCAGGTGACAATGAAGTGATGATAAGTGAAAGGCTGCTCACAATAACCCATGCCTTGAGCGGGACTCGAACCCACGCCTGACAGTGACTACAGTTCCTAACGCAGTGTTATAGTTGAATGAGCCACGGGGGCGGCCTCAACATACTGTATTCTCTTTCGAGTTGGCTATTCAGCGAAACAGAAGTTGGTTTTAGATCGGTTTTAGTTTAAATTGAATTAGTTACATCGAAACGATATCAAATACGTATTGCATTTGTGTAGACTTGATTGAATGTTGCTAGCTGAAGGAATGCAATAAGACTGGACTTGTGACGTACCCGAGTTGTGTCGTTGTGCATCTAGGTTGGCAGCATTGTTCTGGGTGGTCGGTGGAAACAGCGTGTGTTGGTTGGTGCCCGTGCACACGACGGCGGCCATTAGAGACCCGGACTGGGTGGTTCCCGTGGCAGCCGTGCTCTTCGCTGGGCCGAAACGCACCTGAACACAACATACATGTTACGTCAAGTCTTCACCACTGAATAAAATCAACAATTTACAGTAAGAACTATATTCATTGGCTTGTCGCATCCATAGATTACAAAAGTAAATTCAATTTTAATTTGTTTTAATTTTCTGTAATTACTCATTTACGAGTAAGCATGTATACGGTATCATGCAAAAACATTCACAGTCAGTTCCCAATGATTCGAATGTATGCACACGAGCTCAAAAAAAATTGAAAAAAATTGAATATGTATTAAAAAGTGTGATTAATTCAGATTTTAAACTGAGAAATGAGGTTACAAATACATTTGATGTGGTGAGATCGCCCTTGTGGTGCCTCGTCTCAACGATCCCACCTGGTAATCTTTAGCTGTAACCGGGGAACGCAGTGACGGCAGTGGCATGTTCGTTAGGGTGTACAGACAATAAAGAATTGAAGAACTGAAAAACTGTCAAATATGAGTCTAGTAGGCCTACATAAAGTGATTGTCATAATAATAATGTAGTCCGATGATTTGATAGTTTGAAATAATTGGAAATATCAGATTAAAATAAATTAAAAAATCAGTTCAAAAAACTTGAACTTTTTTAGGTTACGACTCTCTCTTCTACTGACTCTCCTTTGTCACGCTCTCATTGGTTGGTCTCGTCTAGAGATGCTAGATAGTGGGGAAGAGAGAGGCCAACTTGCTGACTGTTTCCTATTGGCTACTGAATTATCTCTCGCATGGATGCCATTTTTTGTCCAGAATTCAGGTCAGATGTTTGAGAGCGTGTGCTAGACTACATTACATTGGTTGGGAAACAACTTCAGTTGAAAGTTCTGGCATCTTATCGACTAACTGGTAAGTTAACGACACTTTCGGACAAAAGATGTCGCCTAGCGCGTGAGTTGGCCAGCAACGTACCTTGCTAGGCATCATGCTCTGGCGCACGTTCCTCTCAGGGTGCACGAGGATGATGTACAGCTTGGGGGAGAACAGGCAGACCAGAGTGACGCTGGCTGACAGGCTGATGGTGACGGACATGCTCGTGATGCGCAGCGGGACGTGGTTACCCGTGCCGAAGTACAGCGGCACAAACGCCAGCCAGATCACGCACGTCGTGTACATCGTGAAGCCTGGACAAACAGACGTAAAAACATTTGTTTCACTAATACAAGTTGGCAATGAACATGACAAAAATAAATATGCCTATATTTTTTTTTTTTTTAATAACATCGAAACTTGATACAAAATCATTGTTCCCCAATTAACTAAGGATGAAAGATAGAATCGTTTGGATATACCTATATACAATTATCTGAGAAAATATATTGAAAAACTGTCATGAAAAAGAATAATAGGCCTAATAATAGAATTTTTTTTCTCAAGTAGGCCTATTTCAATTTTATTCATAATTACGGTATGTTGACATCCAGATATAAGTAGGCCTACAATTTTGTAGACCCCCAAAGTCACAAAATAATACCGGTAATAACATATTTTTTCTCATTCTTGGTTCCGTATTCCGTAGGAAAAGTTTGTGACATCTGCGAGTAGTCGACTGAAAGTTGCCTTCCCCCCGAAACAGCCGCACCGAGGGGGGTCGGTATGACACGTCATTGTACAGACATTGACAATGTTTGGGAGTTCAGTTCGAGCACTGCGTGAGTAACGGACCTCGAGTCAAGAGTTGATTCGAAAGTGAATATTGACAGTTCGAGTGTTTTATTAGCTTTTTTCTGTTGAATTGGAGATTTGTAAGAGAATGATTTGAAGTTTGTGGATTTTCGAACTTTCTTCAAGATTTTGATCATTTCCTCTGTTCAACTACGTGGCGCCCTTACCGATTCAGTTTATTTCTGTCATCATTTCAATTTCGGTCCTTGACTCCACCCAGCGTACCAAGGAGTCTATTTGTTCATTTCTACAAGTGGTTTGAAACAGGTGGTAGATTGATGATAAAGTTCGTACAATATAAACTTGAGACTGGATAAAACTTATCGAACATATTCAATAATGGAACAGAATAATGAAATTAGAATGAAATAAAAATAGTAAATCTTCTCTTATTATGCTGACCAATCTTCAATCGTTCTCTCGAATCCTAATCTAAACTTTTTAAATTTGATCTCTTCTCCATTTTCATAAACTAGGAAAACGCCATATATGCGTTGTTAGACGAGCGGAAAGTAATAGTATGTCGACTTCATTGCCAAACTCTTGCCTACATTCGCCAATTGGGTGACATTTAAGTTAGAAATGGGTAAAAACTGCTTCAAGTGGTACCAATTTAGCACATTTCATATTGTTTCTTCAAAATGGCTGACCCGATCAAGCTGAGAATTTTCAAAAATGTGTATCAAGATGTAATTCAACTTCACACAAAATTTCATTTTTTTTGAAAATAAAAATATTTTTATTTTTTTCCCGCCGTGTTATTCTAATGGGTATTTTTAAAATTTCTAAAATTCATAAAAATAAAAGTTACCACCTGATAATGCCACAAAACTATACAGATCTAAGTTAGATAAGGAACCATAACGAAAAAAAGTTTGGAGTTGATTGCTGTAGCCGTTTGACCTGTGGAGAACCGACAAAAAAACATAAAAACCAAAAAAAAAACCCAAAAAAACATAAAAACGAACACCAATTTTTTTCAGTATGTCAAATTGAATCCTCGCTAAAGCTCGTCTAAATATTGTTCCATCCGAATAATTCCACTCCCTTCCGGTTCTGTTTGAAAAGGCAAACTTGCCTCTGTCCATCTTTACAATTTAACCTTGTACTCTATTGCCAAGCGATGTTCTGTAATTGTAATGTGTTTTGTCTTTAACTAATCTACCATGTATTTCTTTCCACCCATCTTTACCTTGCTAAGCTCTATGAAAATTAAAAATTAAAAAAAATACAAATCAAAAATTATGAACCAAGTCTGGGGACTACTACCTATGTACTGACCTATGTGCTTGGACTCGTTGAAAGCCTCTGGTATCTTGCGCGTGAGCACGGCGTAGAGCGTACAGACTACGATCAGCAGGATGGGGTAGGTGAACGCGATCATGTACGACGCGTCGATGTGTGACGAGCAGACCAGGTGGTTGTCTTCACGCGTCGGGTAGTGGTGCATCGCGCGCGGCGGAGACACCAGCATCCACGCCCCGTTCACCAGCACCTGGACCAATCACAACATCAGCTGTCGGACCAATCGGAACATCACGTTCACTAGCTCTCAGTTGACGGACCAATCAGAACATCACGTTTACTAGCTCTCAGTGGACGGACCAATCAGAACATCACGTTTACTAGCTCTCAGTGGACGGACCAATCAGAACATCACGTTTACTAGCTAATTTTTTTTTTTCAAAACTGATTTTTAATCGATTCAGGATTTTGAGAATTAATGTCATCACTACTATAATCCCGCATGAGGGTTCTGATTGCGTACCTGTACGCCGATGAGCGCGGAGCAGATGAGCAGCTGAGACTTGGGCGAGATGAAACTAGGCCGCTTGGCGGTGCGCTTGCCAGCGTTGAAGATCCGAGCGATGCGATTGGTCTTGGTCAGCAGCGACGCGTACACCACCGTGAAGCAGAACCCGGCGCCAAACCTGTCAAACACGTCAACAAACCTGTCAAACACGTCAACGCTCGACAACCCTTCACAAGCTGCGTACATGATTCACAGATAAAGCTGAGACAAATGATAATTATATAGATCCAAACTGATCTCAAGTGGATGAAATGGAAGAGATTGTGCTTTTTGTGAGAAACAATTTCAAATTACAGTGACTTTTGTAAACAAGTTTCTGTAAGTAACTCTTTGAAATATGGAATCGAAATCAACACGTGTAAAAAGATTCAATTCGAATTTCGAGGAATTCTTTTTATATTGTTACGATGTCTCGGCTGTGTCGAATATTAACATGTTTTTGGTTTGTGAAGTTGGCCCGACTGAGAAGGCGGTGAGGCAGGGAGAAGGTGTGAGTGGTCTGGACTGAAGTCGGGAGCTGTGTCGCTAGAGTTGAAGTTTTAAAATAATCAAGTCATAACTAGTCCGAGTGTGTTCTACCCAAGATGCATTGAGGGTTGCGTTGGTTTGTCCGTTGGAGATGGTGGCTTCACTTCCTATCCCTCTCATGTTGAAAATATGTTCCGATTCACGGACCACATTTTAAGAACTATCAATCATGGCGTAGGTAGTAGTGATAAAAGGAACTAACTTCACGTCAGCTCAGCTAATGACAGCTGTCATCAAGTGTGTCAGCCTGTCAGCCATTCTACAAAACAACACTAGATAGAGCAGCAATTCTTGGTTCTCAGAAAAGTACTCAGGAAATGGAACATGTTTTCGAATTGGTGAAGCCACCATCTCCAACTGACAAACCAACGCAACCCTCAATGCATCTTGGTTCTTCCTTACCCTTTCAAATCCCTTTACGCTTTAATATCTTAAAAAAAAACTGTCATTGTATGTGAGTCCAAAGCTGTATATGAAAAATAAATGATTGAAAGAATCACAGATAGGGTCTTTAATATCACCTCACCGATATACGTTACTCCTGTAGCCGATAGCGACATATGCTCGTTCCAATCTCGGCGGCCATATTGGATATTCACAAGTACAATCTAAGCAAAGCATTCTATATTATCACCAACATATGTCTAATATGGCGAAAACGTCCCGGCTTTCAGAGCGGTGTGAAGCTACTACCGAGACACAAATATGTACGCCTTGTTAACATTGAGTAACGTATCTCATTAATATATATATATATCACCTCACCGAGATACGTTACTCCTGTGGTCGATAGCAACATATGCTCGTTTCAATCTCGGCGGCCATATTAGACATTCACAAGTAGAATCTAAGCTAGGCATTCTATATTATCACTGATATATGTATAATATGTGGGCACTTCCCGGTTTGCAAAGCGGTGTGAAGCTACTGCTGAGACACGGCCTTGTCAACGTAGTATCTCTATGACATGGATAGACGTACCTCTGCACGCCGCAGACGAGGTCGGAGGGTCGCAGCACGAGGGCAAAGGTGACGGAGTAGCAGAGCAGGATGCCGGTCAGCAAGACGTAGCTGAGCTCGCGGCCCGACGCCCGCACCACTGGGCTGTCGTTGTGACGGAAGAACACGCCGCCGATGAACAGCGTGATCAGGATCCCCGTCGCGGAGAACGACATCGCGCCGATAGCCCAGCCGGACTCCGGGCGCAGGAACACCTGGAACACGGCGGTAGCGTATCATTCGCTGGACATTCATTCATCCGTTTAGTATTTTAGTATTTATCTATTTATTTCATAGTAATACAAATTGTACAAGTAAATACAAAAAGATATATTATACAATGAATATTTCTTACTTATGTAATTAAAGTCCAAAACTTAAAATTAATTATTGAAATTCATCAGTAGGCCTAAATTAAAGTGAATGAATGAATATTTATTCAATAAGAGCTGGTCTCGTATGTTAGAGCAGAATGCACATTTGCAGTTTCTTGCTCTTCTTCACAAAATACATTGTTAACATCAGACGCAGTTTTAGCTATCGTTATAACAACCATTCTTAATTATTTCTTACCCAATTTATTATCATTTTGGTTATAGATAATATTTCAAATACATGAACAAGAAAAAGTATAAGAATTAAGTTCGAGATTCATAACATGTTGAAGATTTGTCGGTTGATAACAAAATGGATGAATGAACCGTAAATAACCCTGTAAGAGTTGAACAGAGTTTTGGTTACTAGAATGTGACGTCAAAAATATTGACAATAATTCCTTTCCATGAAGCTATCTTGACGTTCTGACCAGGTGAAAAAACTATTTCTGCGGTGAGTTACGTAACGTCGGTCTTAGTGTTCTGCAAGTTTATTGGTTGTTTCTATACCCTCGGGATTTTGTAATTAAACTTCAACATCATTATGTCTTCAGAGGTTGCCATTACTTGCCGTTCTCGATGCTTGAGTGCCTCTAATAGCGATTGTCATTTTACGTGAAAGATATTTCACCCTCTTTGACACAATAAAGATTTCCTGATCCAACCTTAATATCTTCATCCCCTCCCCACAACCTTGCCCTCTCCACCAGAAGCCCAAAACATCTCTGCTCCGTCCTTTACAACAACCTTCTCAATCACATAAACTGAAATAATACCCATTTATACGAAGGGCTCGAGTTGTATGCTACCTTCTTAATCACAATCATGCTGTCCCCTCACCAAGTCAAAGTTTCTACGTGCCTGGAACCCTAGAAAAAATTCCAACTCTAGTCTTCACGACCCTTAATTAGTAGAGTGATAGGCCTAGTTATAAAATTATAGGCCTATCACTCATTCATTTTGTTTATTTTGTATAATGATAAACTTTACATCTGGTGTTAATGGAAAGAAGTGATCATTGCCCAAGAGACTAATTTCAAAGTGGAAGATATCAACATTCGTGTGTTTTGTTTACTCTAAATACCAATGCTGTAATTGTCTGGATATATATATATCACAGAAACGGTCATAATGTGTTCCGGACTTTTTGAAACTGAAAGACTTTTATCTGCGGCGGAATATTGTGGTCACAGACAGCGCAGTCCTGGTGTTGAAGTTAATTGGTGTTAATGATCAAAATGCGGTGGTAAGATCGCCCTTGTGGTGCCCCGTCCAAACGATCCTATCTTTCATCCATAGCCTTGATTGGGGAACAATGATTGTGTATCAAGTTTCGATGTTAATAAAAAAAAAAAAAAATTTTTCATGAGATTAAAATAATAGTTCTGGTTTCAGAAACAGTGTGTGCCTGTTAGTAGTTGCGGTGAGTCTCGCCAGGGAGTGCTGCTCACCTCCGGTATGTCTCTGCAGTGCACGCGGCCAGCGTCAGGTAGCGTGCCGTCGCGGCATGGCACGCACTGAGTCTCGTCGCTCGGGTGACGGATCTGACGGACAGATAGACACATGCTCACACGCAGTCCTCATTGTAATTCGTGTGCATTTCCTACATTCAGTTCTTTTTCTTTGCCTGCTCATTATTGTATTATATTATTCCCTATTACCTGTTTGTTATTGTATTTCAATTTTTCGTAAATTATATTTATTTGTATCTAGTTCATGTATCATGTATTCTCAGGACCGATGGAGAGCCGTATTTGTGGGCTCAAGATCTCAACCAATCGAGTCATATATATAACGTTTAATAAAAAGTAGAAAAACTACTCATAGGCAGCCCCAGTATCTGTTGATGATTTTTTAGCTTCCAGCTATTCTTGAACAATGTGTATTTATATTTTCATGACATTTATCATAATGTTTGTAGGCCTACAGTCTCCAATAATAAAAATCATCATTATTATTATTGTGATAAAAAAGACAAGTCTTGTATGACTTTGTGGGTCTACAATATCTGTAAATAGCTTATATTTTGTGTAATAAAAAATCTTCTTCTAAAAAAAAAAAAAAGTTCCCGTCAGGGTGATTTCACAGATATATACGGTACATTAGCATACAATTTGAACTGTGCAAGAAACTGAATTAACAAAGACATCACAAGATGCAGACAATATTTGTCGAAAATGCTTATGACTCAAATGATATAAAACAAAGGTGAAAAGATCACTTGCATGTAACATGAACATTTGATATTTTTGGCATCGATTTTTACCTCACAGCGTACCGTTACATACAAATAACACGTGACATATTGTGAAAGTTCATTTATGGATGGACAGTATTCTATAAGACACTTCTCTGAATGTTGTGAAGCAGTTTCATTACAATACGTTCAAACGGAAAGTTACTACAATCTATTATTGGCTCAAGTTATGTTGACACTAGAAATGTTACCAGAACACTTCTCATATCTATTAATTCATTTTTATATAGCTTTTCACTTCAACTGGAAATTATTTACATTCTCCTTTTTTTTTCACAAGGTAGGCTTTTCTCCAGGCCTATATTACCGTACCGGTACCGGTACCCACTTATTTATTCAATTATTGAAAATTTCACTTCACCTGGTAGGCCTATTTCTTCACGTTTTTTGAAACTATGAAGATCTTTGAAGATTTATTTAAAAGTGTCCCTAAGTGTAGGCCTAGGCCTATTGTCAGTTAAAAAAAAATTTGAATTGGGTTTTAACGTCGCACTATACTGATGGCTACGATCTATTGGCGTTGGTGGCTGATGAATGAGATGATGGGATGATGAAAGGTTATTTTATTAGGTGTTTTGGATGGCGGAAAGGAGTCGGTCATGGCCTGTTGTTAAGGAACCATCCCAGTATTGATTTGAACAACAGAGAGAAACCACGAAAAACCCCTGTCAGGATGGTCGACCATGGCGGGAATCGAACCCCGGTCTCTCGAATGACGGTTCAGTGTGCTACCACCCGGCCACGCGTCTCGCTCCTATTGTCGTTACCTGGTACTGGGTGCAGTTGAAGCAGTGCCAGCAGCAGCTCTCCCCCTCCACGTACTTCTTGGCCTGGCCCTGGCTGCACGGGAGGCTGCATACCGACTCAGGGGACAGCGGGTGGCCCAGACGGAACTGGATCTCTGTGAGGACAACAATAGAGCATCACATCATTGATATATATTCTTCATTGAAAAACAAGAGATGGAGGAAATTATGGATATAGGGCTATAAAATTGAATCGCATATCCACAAAAGCCGCGTGGCTCAGTTAAGTATCGTTAGCGGTACTTGTTGCTAGTCGGGTGTGGGTTCGAGTCCCGCATAAGACATGGGTTTTTGTGATTGATGATTATTGTTTACTTAACGACCCCATCAACAGCTAGGTTATACGGGGGTACAAATGAGCAGGTGATGATAGAACTATGATGTGATGATAAGTGAAAGGACGTTTAGAAAAACCCATGCCTTATGCGGGACTCGAACCCACGTCCAACGGTGACTTTAGTTCTAAAGCGGTGCCTCAATTGACCGAGCTACCGAGGGTGGCTGGGTTTTTGAATTTTGTATTTATATGTATTTAAACGTCCTTTCAACTTTCATCACTACATCGTTGCATCATCACCTGCTTATTCGTACCCCCGTGTAACCTGGCTGTTGGTGAGGTTGTTAAGCACCACTGAAATCAATGAAAATTATCCACAAAGCCTTAATTGGGCTTGACTGTGGTGGGCTAATAACAAAAATGAATAACTCTACATTACACACAAACAGAACTTGAGAAAGACAAGTAACTTTGAAGCATGAATTCACTAGTTTTCACTAATGACGCATACAAAATACAGCTTTTTAAAATTCAGATCATTCTGTCCTCCTGTTCTGATAAGATGAGACTGTTTAGAAGACTCTGATGCAAAGATAAGCCCAACAATTGAAAAAATAATAATTATAACCTCAAAAAATAAAACAATAACCTAAAGAATAAAAGTAATCAATTTGACTCGTTCGAGCAATTTTAGTGAGCTACTAACTAAATAGAGTTGAAAAGCAATAAATATTAGAAAAATTGATTCAATTTAATTATATCCGCAATCAGTATTCAATTAGAAGCTCCCAGACATCGATATTTGGATTTTTCACTCACTCACTTTAGTAAAAACATGGTAAAAAGCACAATTTCTCATCTTCACATATTTTGAGGAACATTTGAAATTTAACATAGGATTTGGTCCTAAGTATCAGGCGAGTATGAACTATGAAGAGGTATGCAAAATCCTGATACAAGGCTTCAAGCCAACACAAATGTGGACCATGTTTGGGTCGCCGTCAAACTGCCTTGCGGCTGTCTGGTAATAAATACGACACTTCAGTTCTATTTTCAAAATGTGTCAACCAATCAGCGACAAGAAGCTACATTTAGAACACGATAGGGTCGGCTTCAAACTGACTGGCGGCTGTCAGGCAACACGTCACTAGTTCTATTTTCGAAATGTATCAACCAATCAGCGACAAGTCGCTATGGGTTAAAAACTGACTATATATAACTTCCAAGTAACTTATGTTACCCTGATACATTTCTCTCGTCCTGTGTTAATATCCCTATACTGATTTCGATGGGAAAACCAGAAAGAATATGAATGAATATGTATGGCTAGAAAGAATACAATTGAACTAAAATCAATTTTTCAAATACGTCCATCATTCATTCATTAACTGTTATGATATTATTATTAATATAATAATAATAATAATAATAATAATAATATATATATATTTTTTTTATTGATTCCAAATAAAAGCGTTACAACAATAAAGGGTACTCTTGTGAGGTTCCACGAAACCCTCATGGGGTTTATCTGTGGAGATATATAATAACAATTCACTTAAATATAATGCAATGAAAAAAAAAAAAAAAAAAAAAAAAAAAATAATAATAATAATAATCATTATTATTATTTTATTTTGATCACAACTATTCCTAGATTCAATGACCTTATATTTTGTTTCTCGTTCTATTGTCACTTTATTGTTGTTTCAAATAATTATGTAATTATTGTTAATTTTTATGCTCCATTTAATTGATTTTTATTCTGTTATTTTGAGTGTAAAACAGAATTATCAATAAAGATATGCATCTAATTAAAATGTATGGTACAGTAAATATGATTGCTATACTACATTAATATACTGGCACTCTTTGGACATTCAGTGAAGTCAAGTGGGGCGGCGGTTCGATTCCCGCATAAGGCAAGGGATTTGCTGACACCTGCTTGTTTGTAGCCCCAAATCATCTCACGGTTTGTGGGGTTGTAATCAAACAGTATAGCGCTTAGTCAGTGTTTTTATTGTGATGAAATGATTCCTGCTCACAGTTTATACGGAGAAAATTCCTGTCATACGGCCGGCCGGGTCTACGAATCACACACTCGAATAATCTGTATCAATCATTCATTTGATATACTAGGAAAACGCACAATTTGCTTTGTGAGATGATCTTGGAAGTATAGAAATCCAGAAGGAAAAATATTCTGTGAGCTCAAACCACATCTACGGACCTTGGATCACTTCAAACGTTCAATTATTTGGTGACACTCGTTGCTTTTTGTTGATATTTCTCTTAAAGCTTTGATTGCTGTGAAAAAATGCATTCTGAATGCGTTTTGTTTGTTATTTCTCATCCGAATGTTGTACAAATTAGTCACTGAAAATGTGTATGATGTTTTTTTGTTCATATTCAGTGAAAATTTCATAGCTTTTGAAAAGTTTTGGTTCTCCGAGTATTTTCACTCCGGATTATTCTTACGGGGATTTTCCAAACTTCTAGTTTTTGTGGAAAAACCGTTGTACCGATTTTAAAAAAAAAAACGATCAAAGCTATTTTTGTGTGACACCAATATGCAGAAAAAGTTTCAAGTTGATTGGTATTTTTTCTGACCTGTTTGCCGCGTAAAAAATAATAATAATAATACAAAATGTCCAGTATTTTTTTATTTCGTTTCTATCTGGTGAATGTATTAATTAGTACCTGGATAGGAAGATTGTTACAGCTACGGCCGCTCTGCCGAGGAAGGCAAACAAACCAACGTCTGTGTTGTAACGAGCAAAGGCAATTTCCTCGAAAGAGGGTTAAAGGAATAAACACTACTACTACTAAAAAAATATCCGGCATTTACAAATTGTCGTTCAATAATGAATATAATATTCGAAATTATATACCTTTAGGCTGGCCTTCCATGAACGCGGTGCGGTATTCGCTTAGCGAATCCGCTAAGAGGTATTTAAGCCGCCATGATGATAAAACGACCAATCAGTGACGAAAGTTACGCGATTGCTGATTGTTGAGCTCACCTCAATTCCACCGCCTTGCGAAAGTGAAACTCAAATCGCGTTCACGGAAGAACAGCTTTACTAGAAAATATATTTCAACTTCTGCATAAAGAGCCGTAATGCTATTAAAAGCCTGACTATTATTTCCCTGTTCTTGTCAGATCTCGAGTGTGCCAATAGCCACAGTAAACTCCGCGTCGTTGAAACGTTATCACAGCTGCAGCAGAAGCCGAGAGGCACGTCGAGAGAAAACCAATAATAGCAGTTTAATCCTCAGCCCTTAAATCGGTTCCTGATGATAACGCTCAAGAATTATATTCTTAAGGGCCACTTAGTATGATACATTTTCCGAATTGGTTTATTTGGAACTATTTTGATTTTTCCATTTGGAAATTGTAGGGTTTGAGCATCACTTTCTCCATATCCGCAATATTTTCTGAATTTATATTCATATAATTAAAATTTTCTCATTTTTTTTGGTCATCTTGAATATATTTATTTTGATAAATTCACCAATTCAAGCCCCTACACAGGATTTCTCGTATTTATTTCTGTAATCTATTGATTCTCTGTACGACAAATGCAAAAATAGATTGATTGTCCAAATATAATTAAAAAATAAAACGCTGTACATGCGTTGTAAAATTGAGCTGACCGACAGTCGCTGTGCTATGAAATGAAGAAATAGATGAATAGCGACCGCTCGTCTAATTAACTCCGAGAGACTTTATTGTTAAATACATAATTATTATACTTCTTCAAAATAATTTCAGGTCAAGATTTGGTATGAAGAGAGTATTTTTGTAATTTCTTCTTCTTTACTTAACTGTTTATTAATTCAGAAACCATTTCTACAGTCAGTTCATTGCGCTCACATCAACTGCGATATTATTGTATTTGGCCTTAGCTTCCATTGTCATAACGTGAACTATATTCAGAAACTAATGGGTTGAAGTTGACATTTCTTCTATTGATTACCAATATGAATACATATACAAGTTCACAAAAGTCAACAAAGCCTAATACAGGCTTGTCTGTGGTTGTAAATGTAATTTGTGCATTTTGTATAATGATCAATTTTACATCTGCTGTCATTCTGTCAAGGGAAAGAAGTGATCATTGCCCAAGAGATTCAGTTCAAAGTGGAAGATATCAACATTCGTGTGTTTGTACTGAAATACTTTTATCTACGGCGAAAAATTATGGTCACAGACAGCGCAGTCCTGGTGTTGAAGACCATTAGTTTTAAATAATCAGAATGGGGTGGTAAGATCGCCCTTGTGGTGCCCCGTCCAAACGATCCTACCTTTCATCCTTAGCCTTAATTGGGAAACAATGATTTTGTATCAAGTTTCGATGTTATTAATAAAAAAAAAAGTAAATGAAGAGAATACAATGTTGGATATGAAATAAATGAATAATGGTGAACAATGAACAGTTGGTTTGACAATAAAGTGCAAGGTAATGAATGACGTATTTCAAGATATCTTGAGTTGAAATAGTGAAAAGAATGAGAATGAAGTTAAAGAGAATGAAAGAGAATGAAGTTAAAGAGAATGAAGTTAAAGAGAATGAAGTTAAAGAGAATGAAGTTAAAGATAATGAAAGAGAATGTTTATAATTTATAATCATCCGATTTTTATATATTGTCTTTTGGAATGATTATTAGTATTTTGTAACAACCGAGACGTGTGGCCGAGTGGTAGCACACTGAACCGTCATTCAAGAGACCGGGGTTCGATTACCGTCATGGTCGGCCATCTTGACAGTTTTTTTTTCGTGGTTTGGTTTCTCTCTGTCGTTCAGGTTGATACTGGGATGGTTCCTCAACAACAGGCCACGACCGACTCCTTAATTCCCACCATCCAAAAACACATAATAAAATAACCTTTCATCTCATCATCCCATCATCTCATTCATCATCCACCGACGCCAATAGATCGTAGCCATCAGTATAGTGCGTCGTTAAGACTCAATATATATATATATATATATATATATATATATATATATATATATATATATATATATATATATATATATATATATATATATATATATATATATGCGAATATTGTAACAAAATATAGGCAACTTGCATGAAATATTCTCATTACTTTCTATCAGATATCGATTAAAATAAATTCAGTGGATCCGCTTATTTTATATTTGATTAATTTTCCATAGGAAGTATTTGCTCAAGAAACGATCAAAGAGATGCCCCAGTTATGGACATGACTCGGTCTTGCACAGAAGCGAATGGCACGTCATGATACGTCATAAGGCAGGAGTATCTCTCTGCTCAATCAAATGGGCCTTAGCCATCATCAATAAGGACAGAACCTCTCAAAAGCACGTGTTTTAATTTAATCAACAGATTTCTTGAATGATTCAAGCATCCACAACTCTATTTGAGGCTAATGTTGATTCTCATAGATTCATGGCTGCCATTTTATAAGATTTTTTTTTTTTATATTGGGTTTTAACGACGCACTGTAATGATTACTAAGATCTATTGGCGTCGGATGAATGATTAATGAGATGATGGGATTATGAGTTGAAGGTTTTTCATGGGTAATGGGAAGGATAGTGGGAAAAAAGCGGTCGTGGCCTATATTGTGGGAACCATCCCGGCATTAGCCTAGACTACAGAGGGAAACCACGAAAAACCCCTGTAAAGATGGGTTATTAGAGGTATATTTATGATATAATTAGATTAGGCCTATATCTGAATCTGAGATGATTGCTTGTTTTCCCATGTTTTCCTGTAAGACCAAAGGTCAAGACCCAACATGACTTTCATATTATCGATTTTCACTCAAATCAACAACCTAATTCTCAGTCCTTCAACTCGAACTACGACAGTGCTATCGCGAATCAGAGAAAGACTTCCCCTCCCCTCTCTCGAGTGCTCTTAAAGTGGTATAAAATGGCAGTGTTCTCCAAGTGCTTTGGAGCACGGCCCCGCCGATGTTTCACGGCCGTAAAACAAAGTTTTGACGACGCACTTTCTCCCGCCGAACCGGCTGATCCTGCAGTATACGCCTTCAAGTGGGCACTTGACTGGCAGTGTTATTATTGTCAAGTCGACAAGATTCAAGTCACTTGAAAGTCTGGCTCACTTCTTTCTTCTGGCTCACAAAAACGACAGATTTTATTAACTGTTCAACGGTTATACATTTTACTGTGTGAAGTAGTATAGAGAAGAATTCGATAATGGACAGAAAGAAAGATCGCGAGGAAGGTAAACGAAAGAACTGTAGAAAGTGGAGACTGAAAGGGAGATTGGAAGGAAATACACGATTGAACTGTAGAAAGTGGAGATAGAAAGGGAGATTAGAAGGAAATGAACGATTGAACTGTAGAAAGTGGAGACAGAAAGAGAGATTGAAAGGAAATAAACGGAAGAACCGTAGGAAGTGGAGGCAGAAAGGAAGATTAGAAGGAAATGAACGATTGAACTGTAGAAAGTGGAAATAGAAAGGGAGATTGAAAGGAAATAAACGAAAGAACGGTAGAAAGTGGAGGCAGAAAGGGAGATTAGAAGGAAATGAACGATTGAACTGTAGAAAGTGGAGACAGAAAGAGAGATTGAAAGGAAATAAACGAAAGAACAGTAGAAAGTGGAGACAGAAAGAGAGATTGGAAGGAAATAAACGATTGAACTGTAAAAAGTGGAGACAGAAAGGGAGATTGAGAGGAAATAAACGATTGAACTGTAGAAAGTGGAGGCAGAAAGAGAGATTGGAAGGAAATAAACAAAAGAACGGTAGAAAGTGGAGGCAGAAAGAGAGATTGGAAGGAAATAAACGGAAGAACTGTAGAAAATGGAGACAGAAAGAGAGATTGGAAGGAAATAAACGATTGAACTGTAAAAAGTGGAGACAGAAAGGGAGATTGAGAGGAAATGAACGAAAGAATTGTAGAAAAAACAGGGGGCCGATTATCAAAAACAAGATCGAATTTACTCTTTCTCGAATACATATTCGAGTTTATATCATAAATCTCTGAGCTCTTCAGTCAACTGTTGACAGTTTGTGAGATGAGCTGATTAAAATCCATGATTTCTTTGAGGTGGTAACACCACTCTTGTGATGGCCCGTCCGAACGATCCTACCTTATCATCTTTAGATCAGCTTCAACTGGAGAACAAAGGTTCAATACGGAGCGAGTCTCACTCGATAATAATGATGACAAAAAGTAAAACCTTTAACGCAAATAAAGCTGACGAAACTGTGTTAGTCGTGTCATCACTAGACAGGAGCGGTGGGGAGCGGGGAGAAGTGGAAGGAAGAGAAGGAGAGTGAAGGGAAGAGGAAGTGAGGAGAGTGGTGGGGCTCGGAACTGAAGGGAAACAATCTCTGCAGAGTGAATATGGAAGTTTCCTCTTAGAGAATCAAACTAAAATTCATAGAACAATATTATTAAAAAGGAGATAACTTCGCGATCGGTGTCACCCAGGGAAAATAATGGAAAAAATAATAATAAACGTAATGTTGTGGAGAAGTGAGTATATTTTTTATCAAAAAATTTGATTAAAAATACTGTGGAAAAATAGTTGAATAGATAACAATAATTGAAACCGACGCCATGTTTAATAATTCAGTATGATAGTTCATTCACAATTCCACAAATTTTGTGTCGTTATTTTTTTTCATTCATGCTAATTAATTTACATGCTATAAATTTTAATAGAAAACACGTTTACTCACCGGACATGTTGAGCCTGAGCTCGCCGTCCATGTACTCGCCTACCCTGATCCACTGGTACTTGCCCAGGCTGGTCTGCTTGAAGTGGATGATGTTGTACCTCGCCGGGCCGTCGCCGTTTCTGTCGAACTTGAAGCTGTCGCCACTGAGTCCCTCGAACTCCACCTTCCTGAGGAACCTGAGCAGGTCCAGGCCCTTGGTCGGCTTCATCGCGTCGCACAGCCCTGGCCGGCCGTCGCACAGCTCCCCGTGCATCGCGCTGCAACACATGCCAACCCACCCCTTATAAGGCCGTTCTGAGGGTATTATTCATCATTATTATTCAAACTCTTGCAATTGCACATTAATGTGCGGTGGCAAGTTCCCCAACTACCCCTATCTAACCACCTTCCTAACCCTCTGACGGAATAAGTTTAACTCTATTTCATCCCCTTCAAAAACACTTCTACTAAGCCCATTCCAGTCCCTACCTGTCCTATTCAAGAAAGAGAATTTACTGGCATCTAATCTAGCCCCCTTTAAGACTACCGCTCTATCATGACCTCGCCTACCTCCATACCCTGACTCATTCCTTTCAATCAACTTATGCAGCTCCCTCATCCTCCCTTTACCTTCATTACCCTAAAGCAATTACATAAACGATCCTCCTTTCTCCGTATTTCCAATTCCTGCCATCCCAGGTCTCGCATCATCTCAGTTGGACTCTCCAACATTCTCACTCTCACCCCGCTTTAATTCTCCCCCCATTTCCACCTCCTGACCCTTCCTGTAACCCTTCTTACCGAAATCCTTTGAACCCTTACCACATCCCTTATCTCACCTAAGGGATGTGGAAAGGGTTCAACGGATTGCAGTACTACGAGAGCTCTAGGTTGAAAGACATTGAATTGGTGAGCATGTCATAAGATGCAGACAGTATAAGTGTCTTGAATGCGAATCGGTTGAATTTCATAAAAAGTCACGCGTAAAGATCATTAATTTTGTATGAAATAGTTGAACCAGAAGTTTTCTCCAACTCCTCATCAGACAGCCGGAAATGATCTACAAATAACATGTGACGTATTGTGTGTGTTCAAGTTGGGTGAACAGTTTTCCATAAGACACTTCTCCGAATGATGTGAAGCAGTTTCACTCCCCTCACAACAGGAGTCGCTACCATCGCCTATGTTCTTTCCTCTTTCATGGAAACAAGAAGCTAGTCGACTGTAGTCGTGGACTCACCGGAAGGCCATGACTTGTGAGACTCACCGGAAGGCCATGACTTGTGAGACTCACCGGAAGGCCATGACTTGTGAGACTCACCGGGAGGCCATGACTTGTTAGACTCACCGGGAGGCCATGACTTGTTAGACTCACCGGAAGGCCATGACTTGTGAGACTCACCGGGAGGCCATGACTTGTGAGACTCACCGGAAGGCCATGACTTGTGAGACTCACCGGAAGGCCATGACTTGTGAGACTCACCGGAAGGCCATGACTTGTGAGACTCACCGGAAGGCGTACTATTGACGGTAAGTGACTTACCGGAAGGCGTAGGCGAAGGCCATGACGGCGTCGCTGACGAACTGCAGCTGGTCCTCGAAGGCTGTGTTGTTGAGGGTAAGCTTCTCTCTGGTCGTGCACACCTCCGAGTACTTCTGGTTGTACGGCGTCCTCGAGCTGTTGGGGTAGCGGCAGTGGAAGTGGTCCTCCCAGAATTCTGTGCACACAAACAGAGCAACACATTACTATCGGGCTGTGAGGTCATTCATTCATATTATATATTCATAATACGAGCTGGGGAAGAGAGGGGGAGAGGGATGGACTGAAGTTGAGAGTGGTGAATGGTGGAAGGACAGAAATGGGGGGAGGTGATGAGAAGTGTGGGGAGACCGAGGGACAGATGGAAGATGGGAGTGAGAAGAGCTACTCGAAAAAAAGTCCGTTTTTTTTTGTTCGCGCTCTACAGGTCAAACGAAAATTCAAAATCACTTGAAACTTGGCACACACAAGTGTCCTTTTTTGATTCGATACTGATGTAGGCCTACAGTTCTGAGGCGCAATCGGTGGAACCACTTATGAGAAAAATCATTTCAAAGTTTTCAAAAATCTCATAAAAATAACCTGGAGGAAAAAATTCGTTGAAAATATTTCATCCAAAATAAAAATTTCTTGGAAATTTCAATATAATAATGATACACATTATTCCGAACTTTCACTAGAATCGGATCAGTCATTTTGATGTAAAAAAATATGTAATGTGATTTTTTAAATCACTCAAAGCTATCAAGATACCAATTAAATCCAAGCAACAGGTGTCACCAATTAATCGTGAAAGATTGAAACAAGTCTTCTTTATTATAATAGAAATTAATTAGGAAATAGAATGACACTGAAATAATGGTTTGTATAAATATATAATAGCCAATCCAAAGATAATTTGATATGTTCCAGCTCATCCATCAACGCGGAACACATACAGCGTTTGCCTAGTTATTCGAATACCAGTGGGTGGAATCAGCTCTTGATTCAATATATACCATCATATCCAACATGAAATATATGAAGTGGTAAAAATGACCTGCGAAGCCTAGCCCCTTTTTTCACATTCACGGCGCACCGCCACTGGCATCAACCACTTGCCTCTTTTTTCACATTCACCACGCACCGCCACTGACGTCAACTAAGTCCACACAAGAAGAGGGCAAAACAAACAACAACATAATATGACATGATATTCTTGAAGACCAATGCCAATATTGTATCGGAAACAAAGTAACGTAACCCTTAGCAACCGACTGAATCTGAAATCGCACCGGCGTCTATTTCCAGAGAACCAACAGAGAAACAAAATAGGAAAGTTTAGATTATGTTGGTATTCTCTGGAGGATTTGTCCGGGCTTCTTGGATGTTTATAAATTATGCAGTAAGTTTATTTCGGTCGAGTCGAGGTATACACGACATATTATACGCAATATCATAACGGTTCTGACTTTTGAGGCAGAAGATGATTAATAACTTTGTTCTGATATGATGAGGAGGAGGAGGAGGAGGAGGAGGAGGAGGAGGAGGAGGAGGAGGAGGTGGAGGAGGATGAGGAGGAGGAGGAGGACGTGGAGGAGGAGGAGGAGGAGGAGGAGGAGGAGGAGGAGGAGGAGGTGGAGGAGGAGGAGGTGGAGATGAGGAGGAGGAGGTGGAGGAGGAGGAGGAGGAGGATGAGGAGGAGGAGGAGGAGGAGAAGAAGGAGGAGGAGGAGGAGATGAGGAGGAGGAGGTGGAGGAGGAGGAGGAGGAGGAGGAGGAGGAGGAGGAGGTGGAGGAGGAGGAGGAGGAGGAGGAGGAGGAGGAGGAGGAGGTGGAGGAGGAGGAGGTGGAGATGAGGAGGAGGAGGTGGAGGAGGAGGAGGATGAGGAGGAGGAGGAGGAGGAGGAGGAGGAGGAGGAGGAGGAGGAGGTGGAGGAGGAGGTGGAGGAGGAGGAGGAGGAGGAGGAGGAAGAGGAGGAGGAGGAGGAGGAGGAGGAGGAGGAGGAGGTGGAGGAGAATTTGGAGAAAGATTTGGAAATCACTGTTGTCCGCTTATCACAACAATGTGTGACGCCACTAGAAAGATGTCTTCACTTGAACTCAAACCTGATTGAAACTTTTGCTATAATATGGAAATAGTTATAATATACCATGTTATAATATGTTATTAATCTGACATTTCGAAATTTACCATTTGCATTATTACCATTTACCATACATTGAATATTTTTATCTCTGTAAAACTTATAGCTACAAACTGAATTCTGACAAGCTTGGGTGGAAGAGCGAGGAATAATTCCATCATGTTATCATATATATTTACCATTTTATTCAAATTATCTCGCTCATGGCCACTCATCATTATTTTGATCATAATAATTATAATAATTACTATTAAATCATTTCTATTGGGAATTAGAAACAGTTTTAAGATTTTGTACAAAACTCCGGTAAGCTGCTTTCACAACTTGTCAGCAGAGATTGTGCTAAACAATGAACAATTGAACTCAATTATCACTCAGAGTCTTGTTTTAGAGCTGCTGCCTCTGAATGGCAATATATGAGACAATAAAAACAACATATACAAACAACAAACAACAAAATCCTGTTCAAGAATCCGAGAAAAGAAAAAGAAAAAAAGGATAATGATAATCATAATCATTATAATTATTTTCAGTTATGAGTTTTGATTTTCTATATTTGTGTTTTGTGAAACTATATAAATAAATATACAAATAGAAAAATAAATGAAGGAATAGCTCATTTTCAACACGCACGTACAACTGTATCGTTTCCCTGGTACATTTCTCATCCAGTACCCAGGTTTTATATCGTCTCCTCGAACCCCCCCCTCCCCCCCCGCCACTACACCCCCCCCCCCCCCCCTCGGGTCCCGACTGAATGCCGATAGCTACAAATTACAGTCGTACGTACTTTGGTCAGAAACAGTGCTACGTATGAGACGGGTCAACCCCCCCTCCCCCCCCCCCCCTTGACCCCTGTGACCTCGTCTCAAGCCCCGAATGTCAAAACGAGGGTCTATCTATGATATTACACAAGCATCGTGATGATGTCACTTGTCTAGACCCTAGCGCCCCTAGCGGTCAGTTCAACAGGCGGACGGATTTCAGGAGAAAAAAACGACAACATTTCCTATAGAAAAGTATTTCTTTCTATTTGTATCCACGGGGAAGTTTTCCAGCGAGAGTGATGTGGATGGCAATTTCATTTCATCAAATCAAAAGATATTAAGCACAGTTTTTTTATATTGGGTTTTAACGACGCACTATACTGATGGCTACGATCTATTGGCGTCGGTGGATGATGAATGAGTTGATGGGATGATGAGATGAAAGGTTAATTTATAAGATGTTTTGGATAGTGGGAAGGAGTCGGTCGTGGTCTATTGTTAAGGAACCATCCCGGTATCAACCTGAACGACAGAGGGAAACCACGAAAAACCCCTGTCAGGGTTGTCGACCATGACGGGAAACGAACCCCGGACTCCCGAATGACTGTTCAGTGTGTTACCACTCGGCCACGCGTCTTTGTTTAAGCCCAGTTATAATGACCGAATATTTTCATTATACGCCTAATAACTATCCACAGAGATGCATTTTCCCTCTTTTGAAGAGTCAACTCGGACAAAACTTTTTATATCACTACTTTTATATGCCAAAGTGTTTGAATAGGAATGGTTTGGCTTCCTGTTGTACAAGATATTGTGTTTGGTGGATATCCTTGATACTTGATGTAGTTCATGTTTGGTTCTCTGTGTGACGTCACTCACTCAGATTGTACCCCAGTGGTTATATTAGTGAAGATTCAGAGTTGCACATATGAAAAAATCAATTATTTAAAGAGGCATGATATTAGAGGGGGGAGGGAGGGGGGGGGGGAATCCACAGCCCCGCAGGGAAGTTTTTGAAAAAATTTGTTTTTTCAAAGTATCTTGTTACTATTTGGAAATATGTAGGCCTTAGGTTGTTGCTTCATAATGCATTATTATTAATATGCATTATTAGTGTTATTAGTATAATTAGTGTTTTATTATACAGAGACTTGACTTTACAACTACGCAAATTGAAATTAAGAGCTGCATTTTTGAAGTTTAGAACTGCGCATATCAGGGTCAACTGAGCACTAATATAACCCCTGTTGTAGAAGTGTATGGTGTGAGGCTTCCTTGTAAGCTCACTGATTTGTTCATATCCACATTGTAATAACTTGGCATATATTTTCATTTTGTAAATACCAATCCTGTGAAGCGATGAAATCTACTCTTCCTTAGTCTGCGATTTTCACCAATATCTCACTCTTCAAACAAACCTCGAGGTTCCGAACCTTCACATTCTCACATGTCACATAACATATTTCTCTCATCATGAGGCCTGGGCGGGCCAGATGTGGCCCTCACTGTTGGTCAGCCCTGCTGGGTCATTCAACGGCATTCATAATTCACTCATTTCCTTGCATTTTCCTCAATATTATACTCGCGGTCAGGAAAAAAAGGTTCCGAGCGACCGTTCCTACTGTCCCACACCAAAAACGACCGGGTGATTCGCACGCAATTATACAACACTAGTATCATGTTAGGACAAAATACATGCAAGTTCCATTGATTTTTTAATAAAATTATATTATTTATTCAAGACGATAAATGACTCCACACAAATAACTGTGCATTCAGCAACGGTTGCTATCGGAAGAAAGCAGCTCTGCGTGAAGTCTTGGAGGTTAAACAGTTCAAGGGAATTTCTGTCAATCATGTTTGAGGCTGTGGAAATGAGGCTCCGGGAAAATGAATACCTGGAATTGAACACGAGAGCAATATTCTATCTTGGTAAGTTCGAGTGTTTACGAGAATGAGTGATACTATGGGTGCATTCCGAAACATACTGGTCTTACTTGCAGTAAAGTAATTGCCAGGAGAATTACTTGTATCCAGGAAGCCTCAATAACAAAACGCACCCAGTAAATTCGGAAGTAAAAAGATGGACGGCATTATTGTTTTTCAATAAAATGTTAGGTTATGAAACAATGCTTCTTGTTTCTAAATTAAGATTAAACATCACAATTGAAATCTCTCTCTCAAAATTAAAATTAAATTCTTGCGATCAATTCCATTTTACCTTAAAACGTTCAAAATTGATGTATATATTTATGGAGTCGAGATATTGGTTCCATGTATTGTTAATTTAGTATTATGATATTGTTATAAGACTATATGTTTAAATGTATGTTTGTACAAGAATACAATGTGATTGTACAAGAATATTTGTTGTATGAACAAGAATAAAATGATATTCAAATTGAATTTGAATTGTAGGAGAATATATACGCAAATCAACCTCAAATACATTTAAAATCGACTAAAATTTTTCCAATGCAGTTTCTCTTCCTCATTTATAACAATATTCATACTCCGATTTGTCTGTGAATAAACTAATATAATTACGACCATTCATGGAGGTCGCCACTACTTCTACTAGGTTTACTGTGACAAATAACTTCAGTGTTTCCAGTTCGCAGTGTTCACTAGCGTGGTGGGTTCCGGAACGTCCACTAAATTACTCGGAGTAGGTTTCGGAATGCGTCAAATAATATGTCAATATGTGTCAATATAGCAATGTGTAGAAAATGGCCCATACTTTCACAACAAGAACAGTCTGAAAGAAGTGTGACACAGTCAATGACCAATTATATGCGTCCAGTACTCTTGAAGTAGATTCTGGAGGTTTAGGAACGCAGCCCAAACACGCATCTCATTCACATGGTCTTCAAGTTGTTGAAGTGCTCGATTACACTCACAACAGGGAGCCTTCTCATGTCACACCCTCTCTCACGTGATCTCATGACTGTCGGTCGGTTCATTTTCATGTTCTTGATAATTATATCGACACAAATGATATAATAGCAGGGCTGAAATGAGAGATATATGAACTCAAATTTGAGATATTTCCCTGTCTTTCGACAGACACCCTTCCAAGCTTCATGTTATTAGCTATCTGACGAACAACTGAATTATATCAAGATTAATGACGTTCAATAAGAACTGGTTTTATTGAAGACGAAGACATTTTGAATAGAATTAAGCACAAAAAGCAATTATCTATTTTCAGGTGTATGGGTCAGTGAAGAACGAAAGAATGGTTGGTCATCCAAGTTTCGTCGATGTGTACCAACGATTGACATATTGTTGTCTTCATTCTATGGTTTCATAGTTTACCCGCTGGGAGCGCTATCCAAATGGGGGGACATTACAGGCGTATTTGAATGCGTGGTCTTGGAAATCACAGTCCTATTCAGCACTTCAAAAAGCTACAGCATGTTTCTCTATCAAGAACGATTCGAATCCCTGACTCGTAGGATAGAGGCAATGTGTAGAAAATGGCCCATACTTTCACAACAAGAACAGTCAATAAGGAATGTGACACAGTCAATGACCAATTATACAGTTATCGTGGTTGGAATATATCTGGTGATCCTCGCATCATATATAATAATAGTGACGCCCATCATGCTCATCTTCAGAACACTCATATTTGGGTGAGTGTTTATTCCATTCTGTATGATGACAATGTTCTTAAACAATCATCTTTAACATGCATCAATCTAGTTGAATCATGATTCGAGGTATAAAATGACCAACTCGATTATAAATTAATTTTAACGATATTCTGAATGCTTTTTCAATGTCTTTCAGAGGTTGGTATCCTTATGACATAACCGTGTCTCCATATTTCGAGCTGACCGCCTTGGGGTTCTCATTCATGTTGTCACAACTGATCATCGTGCCAATAGTTGATGCTTATTTCATCTCCATGGTGATACAAATCAATGGACAATTCAAGCTGCTACGTCATCGACTGAAGCATGTCCGTGAGATGGCCGTGGAAGCTGTGAAAGCTAGAAACGATGTAGCTTCACGGAACGGCGGCCGATTACAGCACTTGGAAGAGTCGGAATCTTCCAAGAAAGTTGAACGTATGGCTCTGAAGAATTATTTCAGTAGAGGTAGACCAGGCAGTCTGCCGAATGTGCTGATGAGAGACCACGGAGAGAGCACAGTATCCGGATCAGGACATCAGGAACTGAAGGAAGTGAAGCAAATAACTCCGACAAGTGTGGAGGTCAACAGTGAGATGGAGCGACTTCTTGTAGAGTGCGTCGAACATCACGTGGATCTCTGCGGGTAAATCACGATCCTCTTCTAAACTCCATTCTTTTCTACTCGTTCATCAACTGTCATACTTCTCAAAACTCTGACTTTGACGCAATTTTGTTACAGGTTTGTTGCTGAAATTGAGTCGGCGTTCTCTCTCATCTTTGTCTTCCAAGCGGGAGGGGTCGTGTCCGGATTGGTTGCCGTAGTGATATGGTGTACTCTCGTATGTATGAAGTCACGTGACCAAATTGGGATTTCTCGAATGAGAACGTCTCGAATTCTCGAGTTGTGAATACTGTTCCAAATTATCTATATATAATTATCGAATATATATAGGCATTTTTCACTAGGCAATAACACATTCAGGGGTATTTGGAAAGATGATGAGATATATTGCTACAATAAGATGAAAAATCAATAGTTAAACAATAAATTCTGGATGAAATGAATTATACATGATTGGGTAGCACTTCATCGAATGCAGTTGCAGTAGTGGAAAATGATATTCTCATTGAATTGAAGAGGAATGTTTGTATTTGTATTTTTTATTTCATCAGAGAAAATTATTTATCAGAGAAAAAGAGATGCAATTCACTGATAACGAACAGATTGGTTGCTAATAGACGTTCTATGATGATTATGATCATATTATAATGATAAATCATGAGTTTATGATATATATATTTAATCTGAAATATATATATATATATATATATATATATATATATATATATATATATATATATATATATATATACATATATATGAATATTGGGTTAGTATATCATTTCCCATTAAATCACTCATTGAGGCATTCTCATATGCTTCTTTTAGTGAATGAAGATTCAAATTTAGATTCAATGGTCAAATTGATGTGGTAATTGAGATTGAGGCTCAATAAATACGAATTTGATATGAAATAATCCGATGTATTTCTCTTGCAGGCTTTCTCATTCGACTTCAAAGCATTGGCTTTCTTGTTGTTGACATCATTCGGTTCAGCTGAATTCTTTTGTTACTGCTGGATTTCAAATCATCTCACTGATCAAGTAAGTTCCTCACAACTTGTTGAAGTAACATATAAACAATCGTAAAGGCTTTCCTTCTGAACACATTATGAAGGAACTGCTTCACACTATTCAGAGGTGTCTTATAAAACACTGTCGATCCGTGATCAACATTCACGTAGAGGCCGGTGCCAGTACTATTTAAGGAGAAGTGGAAGTGTTCAATGGGGATCAAGTTTCGTTCTGACCCAAGGGTGAATCATCTCGGTTGTGTCTATGGTCCTTGTCAGGATGGAGCACTTGCACGAGTGAGATGGAGTCTCTCTTTGTTCCAGAGCCTCAAGGTCAGAGACGCCGTGTATGACCTTGACTGGTTCGACGCGACTGAAGGCTTCAAGAGGTCCATGAGGGTCATCATGTCGAGGGCCAATCAACCTCTTGTCATCAACGTAGCGGGCTACATACCGTTGTCATTGGAAACCTTTCTAGGGGTAATTCAACGTCAAACTATCTATATTCAGAGTTGTCAGGAGTGTTATCACATGGAGTATTTATATCGCATGCGAAAACGGATTATTTGGGCGTGAGTTCAAGCCTCATGAAGGCTCATGTGTAGCTATTGATGAGTCCAGACGCTCCAATCTCCTTGCTCATTCGTACTTATTATGTCCCCGTTTCTTCCAACAGGTCATGAACATGGCGTATTCTTATTGGAATACACTGAAAGCAAAAATCTAACCCCCAGACAATCTGAAAGCTGGTGGGGTCGTCCAGAGGAGCAAGCTTCCAGGAATGAATTCGATCAAGCAAGCAATCCCACTCACCATTACGTTGATGAAGAGAACTTATTCGCAATTGGGAAAAACACTTCACATGCGTGGTTGTAAAATGAGGGATATATTCATATGCAAATATATACTCGAGAGCGAGTTCGACCAATCAATAAGTTCCTAGCCACTCACTGTCTCCGTTCTCAGCTCCGATTGGTTGCACGTGTCGATCATTTCCAAGCGTTCGATCAAGAAAGAAATTCATCAACACATCGGGTTAGATTCATGTGAACAGAATATTCAATATGTTACACAATCTCTGTTCAAATTCACTCGAATTCATAAAATGTCGAATGAGATGTTTTTTGGAAGATAGCAATCCAGTTTGCCAATGCACTGAATATTCATCCTCATCACATTTAATAAGTAATTCACTTCTCTTGCACAAGAGAACTTAATATTATCATCATTATTATAATTGATATATTCCCTATTATCATTACACTTCATTATTATCAGAATCCTGACTTGTTCCATAACATTATATATTACTATGTATCCATCGTTCACGAAATTAATGATCTATCATCATTAAAATATAATCATCATAGTGGATGGCACTGTGAACGTAAGATTCAACTGCTCACTCATTTTCAAGATCTCCCATATGTTATTATTACTACATGGAGTTGCTATATCCTAAAGTTGTGAATCAATCTATATTCATTCATTCATATCTTCATTGTGATTACTTGCCAATATTTTCATTCAGTACATGCTAATTCTATTGACAAATAAAAACTACTCCAATCTTCTCTTCACTAGTCTATGATTTTTACTGATTTCCTCAAGAAGATCCTAAACTTCAAACAAACCTCGAGGCTCCAAGCCTTCACATTCTCACATGTCACATAGCATATTTCTCTCATGCACCCTCGGCGGGCCAGATGTGACCCTCACTGTTGGTCAGCCCTACCACGTCATTCAACGACATTTAAAATTCACTCAGGTTCTGGCAAATTCCACCACATTGACCTTGTGTCCACGAGAAACGGATCCGAGCGACCGTTCCTACTGACCCACACCACTAGCGCCATCAAACTACAAAAGTATTTAGCTGATACAAAAGACATGCGAGTTCTATCGATTATTCCATGATATTATATTATTCATAAGACAATAAATGACCACAAACAATGAACTAAGCATTCAGCAACGGTTGCTATCGGAAGAAAGCAGCTCTGCGTGAAGTCTTGGAGGTTGAACAGTTCGAGGGAGTTTCTATCAATCATGTTTGAGGCTGTGAAAATGAAGCTCCGGGAGAATGAATATCTGGAATTGAACACGAAAGCAATATACTATCTTGGTAAGTTCGAGTGTTCAGAAGAGTAAGTGATACATACTTCACATCTGCTACCATTATCTCTTTCACATAACCTTCAAGTTGTTGAGGTGCTCGATGACACTCAACAATAGGATGTCTTCTCATGTACAGAATCTCTGTCATGATCTCATGATTCTTGGTCGGTCGGTTCTTTTTCATGGTTTTCATTTCGTAATAGCCATTCAAATTTTGAATAATTCCCTATCTTCTGACAGGTAACCTTCCAAGTTTGATGTTATTGGATATTCAGCGGACCATTGGAATATACCATGAATGATGACGTTCCATAAGAACTGGTTTTATTGAGAATCAAGACATTATGAATAGAATTAAGCACAAGTAAATTCTCAATTCCAGGTGTATGGGTCAGTGAGGAACGAGCCAATGATTGGTTCTCTTCGTTCCGCCAATGTGTGCCTATAATTGACATATTATTGTCTTCATTCTATGGTTGTATCGTTTTTCCTCTTGGATCGCTATCCAAATGGGGGGACATTACGGGCATGTGTGAATGCCTGGTCCTGGAATGCATAGTTCTACTTGCCGCTTCAAAATGCTGCTGCATGTTTTTATATCAAGAACGATTTGTATCCCTGGCTCGAAGAATAGAGGCAACGTCTAGAAAATGGCCCGTACTCTCACAACAAGAACAAGCAATGAGGAATGTCACGCAGTCAATGACAAATTACACAGTCATCGTAATCGGAGTATCTGTGGTGGTCATCGCATCATATCTGCTATTTGTGACGCCCATCATGCTCATATTCAGAACACTCATATTTGGGTGAGTGCTCTTTCTATTCTATATGATGAAAATGTTTCTCACGGATAATTTCAAACATGCTTTTCTGACTTTGGTTTGAAAATTGAGGGGAATATGTTCCAACCGTATTTCCACAAAATTCTGAACGCAATTTCGATATCTTTCAGAGGTTGGTATTCTTATGATTTAACCGTGTCTCCATATTTCGAGCTGACCGCCTTGGGGTTCTCATTCATGGTGTCACAACTGATCATCGTGCCAATGGTCGATGCTTATTTCATCTCCATGGTGATACAAATCAATGGACAATTCAAGCTGCTACGTCATCGTTTGAAGCATGTCCGTGAGATGGCCGTGGAAGCAGTGAAAGCTAGAAACGTTGTAGCTTCACGGAACGGCGGCCGATTACAGCACTTGGAAGAGTCGGAAGCTTCCAAGAAAGTTAAACGTATGGCTCTGAAGAATTATTTCAGCAGAGGTGGACCAGGCAGTCTGCTGAATGTGCTGATGAGAGACCACGAGGAGAGCACAGTATCCGTATCAGGACATCAGGAGCTGAAGGAAGTGAAGCAAATAACTCCGACAAGTGAGGAGGTCAACATTGAGATGGAGCGACTTCTTGTAGAGTGTGTCGAACATCACGTGGATCTATGCGGGTAAATCACGATCCTCTTCTAAACTCCATTCTCTTCTACTCGTTCATCTACTAGTATACTTCTAAACACTCTGACTTGCAATTGTTACAGATTTGTTGCTGAAATTGAGTCGGCGTTCTCTCTCATCTTTGTCTTCCAAACGGGATGCATCGTGTACGGATTGGTTGCCGTAGTGATATGGTGCACTCACGTACGTATGAAGTCATGTGGTCAGATTCCATATCTCGAATGAGATGTTCTGGATTCTCAAGTTGTGAACAGTATATACATTATGATTGGGTAACAACATATTCGGGTTTGTTCGAGAAAATGGTTCAAAAGGTTATACAATCAGATTATAACACGATAGTGAACAACGAATTCCGGATATAATAATTCATACATGATCAGGTAACAAAAAATCGAAAGAGGATTCAAAAGTGAAGAATGAAACGAAATATACAAGATAATGAGAAGCGTAGAAGAATCTACTGATCATAACCAATTGATGCGATAACAATGTCATGTGAATGATCGTAACCCTTGTGTCGGACGATTCTTCTCGGAGTGAAAAGGAACGTAATCAGAAAGAAGTGAAAGTTATTCACTGATCAAAAACAGACTGGTAGCCTCCAAACCTATCATGATCATTATGATCATCTTATAAGAATCAATTATGATATATATTCGATCTGAAATATATATATATATATATATATATATACATATATATATATATATATATATATATATATATATATATATATATATATATATATATATATATATATATATATATATATATGTATGTGTGTGTGTGTGTGTGTGTGTATACATATGAGGGAGGATAAAATCTTCTTCCCATCGAACCACTCATTGAAGCACTCTCATAATTATGCTCTTTTCGTCAAAGAAGATTCAAATTCAGATTCAATATTCGAAATGAGATATCAATTCTGATTGAAACTTGATTAATATTGTACAATTATTCTGATACAATTTAATATGTTGAACGGAAAATCAAAAATGGAATTCAATGTATTAATTTTGCAGGCCTTTTCATTCGACTTCAAAGCTTTGGGTTTTCTGCTGATCACAATATTTGGTTTGACTGAATTTTATTGTTACTGCTGGATTGCGACTCATCTCACTGATCAAGTAAGTTCCTCAAAGCTTGTTGAAGTAACATATAAACGATCTTAGTGGCTTTTCTTCTAAACACATTATAAAGGAACTGCTTCACATCATTCAGAGATATCTCATAAAATACTGTCGATCCGTGATGAACATTAACGGAGAGCCGGTGCCAGAACATATTCGTAGCATAGTGAGGAGAAGTGGACGTGTTCAATTGGAAGGTTAGGGAGGCGGTCAAACAGTTGTGACCAAGGATAGGGAACTGGCCACCGTGCATTCATGCGCAACTGTGAGTGTCATAATAATAATGGGGATTAAGTTTTGTTCTGACCCAAGGGTGAATCATCTCGGTTGTGTTTATGGTCCTTGTCAGGATGGAGCACTTGCACGAGTGAGATGGAGTCTCTCTCTGTTCCAGAGCCTCAAGGTCAGAGACGCCGCGTATGACCTTGACTGGTTCGACGCGACTGAAGGCTTCAAGAGGTCCATGAGGGTCATCATGTCGAGGGCCAATCAACCTCTTGTCATCAACGTAGCGGGTTACATACCGTTGTCCTTGGAAACCTTTCTAGGGGTAATTCAACTTCAAACCATGGAGTTGTATTGTTATGAAGGTCCAACTCAGTGACGATCCATGTACTGCCAGTTACTTCCAGAACGGTGGCCATGTTATTAATTCAACTGCCAGTTGGAGCTACTCCCACGTGGGTAATTCAGCAAGGCCTTCTTTATCATTACATATTAGTTAATGTTATAGAAGGCCTTGAGTAATGATATAGAAAGCCGTGATTTCAATTACTGAATATAAAACAAATTTCCGTATGACAACAATCAGTTTGAGCAGTGAACATGGCCGCCGTTAACCACTATTTAAAGTGATCAAGTGGGTTGAGCTTTTAATCACAGTGTTGTTATTTGCCCAGCACATTCTGTTCAATAACTGTGTTTGAGAGTCGACTGGAAGGAATTCCGATCTTCCGGTGATAACATTTGGATGCTATAAAGGATCAATATTTCAATAAGTATGACACACAGATGTTTTGAATACTTTCGACTTTGCATAAGTAGAAACTGGTAAACTTCCATCTCTTAATTCTCACAATATCTGAACCATAAAGTATCGCGCTAGATGATGACATATGTGCATGCCGAATTTGATCGACAATTTTCCTTGTTCCGTTCAAAAACATAATTTTATTATTTTCGAGAACAGGAAAAATGAATGATCGCTTCGCTCATCCAGTGATTACAATATGAAGGGGTTGATCGAAGTGGCCCGTTCGGCACAGTTGATTGAGGCTCTTCCTGCAAACTGAAATAATTTTGGGCGTGAGTTCGAGCTCCTTGTAGGGTCATGGGTAGCTGTTGATGAGTCCAGACACCCCACTATCCTCTCTCATTGATGCTCATCATGTCCCTGTTTCTCCCGACAGGTCCTGAACATGGCGTATTCTTATTGGAATACACTGAAAGCAAAAATCTAACTCCCAGACAACCTGAAGTCTGGCAGAGTCGTCCAAAGGAAGACAGGAAGCCTGTCTGAAGGAATTCAATCAAGCGAGCCATCCCACTCACCTTATGAGCAATTTCACTAGGAAAAACACACCACATGCGTTGTAGAGATATGTATGAGTGAGATATCCATGTGAAATATACTCGAAGCATTTCTTTTTCAATTAATAAGTACACATTCACTCACTGCCTCTATTTTCTGCTCCAATTGATGCACGTGTTGAACATTTAGAATGATTTAATCAAGAAATGAATTTGCGAAACGTCGGATCCAATTCGTGTGGATAAATATTTGATAATGTATACGATCTCTCTGTTCAAATTCACTTGAAATCGAAGAAATCCAAGAGATATTACTTGGGAGAAATTGTCCTGCCGGATCACAATTTAGTTTGCCAATGTATCTATTTATAATTCATTCTCATCACATCCAATCTGTTCACTTTTCTCGCGCAACAAGTTATTGTCCAGTTTGAAATTCGATTCCTTTCTTCCATTTGGTTCGCCGGTTTGATTTCACATTTCTGTCAGTTTATTGATTGAAATGTATGGTTTCCAAATGAAGCACAGTTCTCCCATCTCGTGAAGCTCTCACGATTTGTAGAGTCTTCAGACATGAATCAATGCATGAATTATTCCGATATGATTTAATATAAATTAAGTGATTATTTTTCTGATAGAAATTAATTTTTATTTCACCCAAAGGAAACACTGTAACAAGCTGTTTTTACTGACGACATACGTAATTGTCGAGTGTGGTCTTGCTTCACTCACCTGTGGATTGTCAAGAGAAACGTGACTACTAGAAACAGTTTATGTTTTTCAAAATGGAATTGAATTGAATGTTCAATATTATTCTTGATTCCATTCATACGTGTTGGTACACAAAATGATCATTAAGCCCCAGTAATCATCTCATTCCGACAATATCTAATTTTATTTTAATAATCTCCAATTCACCATATTCATAGAATGAAGACCTATATATAATTTTAGTTCCTATAATCTGAGTGCAAACTCAAGATCTCTTCTTTCTTGCACTCAGTAATATATTTTCCTTTCATCATGTGTTGTTGGTAGTTTTATTATTGTATTTGTAATCTGTTGTATCTGTTGTGCGTAATTATAAGGAGAGGAAAATGAACGAAAAAAAAAAATATATCACACAATACATATTTTTGATGAACCCTGTGCGGGTCAGATGCGGCCCTCACTGTTGGTCTGACCTACTAGGTCATTCAACGGCATCTCTAATTCATTAAGTTGATCGCAATGCCCACAATATTATACTTGTGTACACTGAAGAGAGTTCCGACTGACTGTTTCTACTATCTCGAACCGCTAGCGCCCGTGGGTTAGCTCGATATTACACAACACATAAGTATTAAGTCAAGACAAAAGAACATGCGACTGTTATGCATCATCTCAATATTTCATGTTGTTTACAAGACGAACGTCCACACACAAATGACTGTGAACACTAGGCTCTGCATTCAGCAACGGTTGCTATCGGAAGAAAGCAGCTCTGCGTGAAGTCTTGGAGGTTGAACAGTTCGAGGGAGTTTCTATCAAATCATGTTTGAGGCTGTGAAAATGAAGCTCCGAGAGAATGAATATCTGGAATTGAATACAAAAGCAATATTCTATCTTGGTAAGTTCGAGTGTTCAGAAGAGTGGGTGATACATACTTCACATCTGCTACCAATATCTCTTTCACATGGCCTTCAAGTTGATTACACTCAGCAATGGGATGTCTCCTCATGTACAGCATCTCTGTCAGGATCTAATGATTCTTTGTGATTTGATAATCACTTCGAGACAAATGATAAGATGGCGGGGCTGAAATTTGAGAAATAGCCATTCAAATTTGGAATATTCAACTGTCTTCTGACAGGTAACCTTCCAAGTTTGATGTTATTAGATATTCAGTGGACCATTGAAATATACCATGAATGATAACGTTCCATAAGAACTGGTTTTATTGAGAACCAAGACATTTTGAATAGAATTAGTCTCAAAAGTCATTCCTCTATTTTCAGGTGTATGGGTCAGTGAGGAACGAGCCAATGATTGGGTGTCTTCGTTCCGCCGATGTGTACCAGCAATTGACATACCATTGACCATATTCTATGGTTGGATAGTTTTCCCGCTGGGAGTGCTTTCCGAATGGGGGGACATTACGGGCATGTGTGAATGCCTGGTCCTGGAATGCATAGTTCTACTTGCCGCTTCAAAATACTGCTGCATGTTTTTATATCAAGAACGATTCGTATCTCTGGCTCGCAGAATAGAGGCAACGTCTAGAAAATGGCCCGTACTCTCACAACAAGAACAAGCAATGAGGAATGTCACGCAGTCAATGACAAATTACACAGTCATCGTAATCGGAGTATCTGTGGTGGTCATCGCATCATATCTGCTATTTGTGACGCCCATCATGCTCATATTCAGAACACTCATATTTGGGTGAGTGCTTTTTCTATTCTATATGATGAAAACGTTTCTCACGGATAATTTCAAACATGCTTTTCTGACTTTGGTTTGAAAATTGAGGGGAATATGTTCCAACCGTATTTCCACAAAATTCTGAACGCAATTTCGATATCTTTCAGAGGTTGGTATCCTTATGATTTAACCGTGTCTCCATATTTCGAGCTGACCGCCTTGGGGTTCGCGTTCATGTTGTCACAACTGATCATCGTGCCAATAGTTGATGCTTATTTCATCTCCATGGTGATACAAATCAATGGACAATTCAAGCTGTTACGTCATCGTTTGAAGCATGTCCGTGAGATGGCCGTGGAAGCAGTGAAAGCTAGAAATGATGTAGCTTCACGGAACGGCGGCCGATTACAGCACTTGGAAGAGTCGGAAGCTTCCAAGAAAGTTAAACGTATGGCTCTGAAGAATTATTTCAGAAGAGGTGGACCAGGCAGTCTGCTGAATGTGCTGATGAGAGACCACGGAGAGAGCACAGTATCCGGATCAGGACATCAGGAGCTGAAGGAAGTGAAGCAAATAACTCCGACAAGTGAGGAGGTCAACATTGAGATGGAGCGACTTCTTGCAGAGTGTGTCGAACATCACGTGGATCTCTGCGGGTAAATCACGATATTTCATTCTCTTTTACTCGTTCATCAACTAGTATACATTTAAACACTCTGACTAGCATTTGTTACAGGTTTGTTGCTGAAATTGAGTCGGCGTTCTCTCTCATCTTTGTCTTCCAAACGGGATGCATCGTGTACGGATTGGTTGCCGTAGTGATATGGTGCACTCACGTACGTATGAAGTCACGTGATCAGATTCGATTTCTCGAATGAGATGTTCTGGATTCTCAAGTTGTGAACAGTATATATACATTATGATTGGGTAACAACATATTCGGGTTTGTTCAAGAAAATGGTTCACAAGATTATAACAATCAAATTATAACACGATAGTGAACAACGAATTCCGCATATAATGATTCATACATGATCAGGTAACAGTAACAATATATCGAAAGAGGATTCAAAAGTGAAAAATGAAACGAAATATACAAGATAATGAGAAGCGTAGAAGAATCTATTGATCATAACCAATTGATGCGATAACAATGTCATGTGAATGATCGTAAACCTCGAGTCGGACGATTCTTCTCGGAGTGAAAAGGAACGTAATCGGAAAAAAGTGAAAGTAATTCACTGATCAAAAACAGACTGGTAGCCTCCAAACCTATCATGATGATATGTATATATATAAATATATATATATATATATATATATATATATATATATATATATATATATATATATATATATATATATATATATATCTATATCTATATATATATATATATATCTATATATATATATATATATATATATATATATATATATATATATATATATATATATATATATATATATATGTGTGTATACATATGAGGGAGGATAATATTTTCTTACCATCGAACCACTCATTGAAGCACTCTCATAATTATGCTCTTTTCGTCAAAGAAGATTCAAATTCAGATTCAATATTCGAAATGAGATATCAATTCTGATTGAAACTTGATTAATATTGTACAATTATTCTGATACAATTTAATATGTTGAACGGAAAATCAAAAATGGAATTCAATGTATTAATTTTGCAGGCCTTTTCATTCGACTTCAAAGCTTTGGGTTTTCTGCTGATCACATCATTCGGTTCAGCTGAATTCTTTTGTTACTGCTGGATTTCAAATCATCTCACTGATCAAGTAAGTTCCTCAAAGCTTGTTGAAGTAACATATAAACGATCTTAGTGGCTTTTCTTCTAAACACATTATAAAGGAACTGCTTCACATCATTCAGAGATATCTCATAAAATACTGTCGATCCGTGATGAACATTAACGGAGAGCCGGTGCCAGAACATATTCGTAGCATAGTGAGGAGAAGTGGACGTGTTCAATTGGAAGGTTAGGGAGGCGGTCAAACAGTTGTGACCAAGGATAGGGAACTGGCCACAGTGCATTCATGCGCAACTGTGAGTGTCATAATAATAATGGGGATTAAGTTTTGTTCTGACCCAAGGGTGAATCATCTCGGTTGTGTCCAAGGTCTTTGTCAGGATGGAGCACTTGCACGAGTGAGATGGAGTCTCTCTCTGTTCCAGAGCCTCAAGGTCAAAGACGCCGTGTATGACCTTGACTGGTTCGACGCGACTGAAGGCTTCAAGAGGTCCATGAGGGTCATCATGTCGAGGGCCAATCAACCTCTTGTCATCAACGTAGCGGGTTACATACCGTTGTCATTGGAAACGATTCTAGGGGTAATTAAACTTCAAACCATGGAGTTGTATTGTTATGAAGGTCCAACTCAGTGACGAGTCATGTACTGCCAGTTACTTCCAGAACGGTGGCCATGTTCTTAATTCAACTGCCAGTTGGAGCTACTCCCACGTTGGTAATTTAGCAAGGCCTTCTTTATCATTACATATTAGTTAATGTTATAGAAGGCCTTGAGTGATGATATAGAAAGCCGTGATTTCAATGACTGAATATAAAACAAATTTCTGTATGACAACAATCAGTTTGAGCAGTGAACATGGCCGCCGTTAACCACTATTTAAAGTGATCAAGTGGGTTGAGCTTTTAATCACAGTGTTGTTATTTGCCCAGCACATTCTGTTCAATAACTGTGTTTGAGAGTCGACTGGAAGGAATTCCGATCTTCCGGTGATAACATTCGGATGCTATGAAGGATCAATATTTCAATAAGGAGGAAACACAGATGTTTTGAATACTTTCGACTTGGCATAAGTAGAAACTAGTAAACTTCCATCTCTTAATTCCCACAACATCTGAACCATAAAGTCTCGCGCTAGATGATGACATATGTGCATGCCGAATTTGATCGACAATTTTCCTTGTTCCGTTCAAAAACATAATTTTATTATTTTCGAGAACAGGAAAAATGAATGATCGCTTCGCTCATCCAGTGATTACAATATGAAGGGGTTGATCGAAGTGGCCCGTTCGGCACAGTTGATTGAGGCTCTTCCTGCAAACTGAAATAATTTTGGGCGTGAGTTCGAGCTCCTTGTAGGGTCATGGGTAGCTGTTGATGAGTCCAGACACCCCACTATCCTCTCTCATTGATGCTCATCATGTCCCTGTTTCTCCCGACAGGTTCTGAACATGGCGTATTCTTATTGGAATACACTGAAAGCAAAAATCTAACTCCCAGACAACCTGAAGTCTGGCAGAGTCGTCCAAAGGAAGAAAGCCTGTCTGAAGGAATTCAATCAAGCGAGCCATCCTACTCACCTTATGAGCAATTTCACTAGGAAAAACACACCACATGCGTTGTAGAGATATGTATGAGTGAGATATCCATGTGAAATATACTCGAAGCATTTCTTTTTCAATTAATAAGTACACATTCACTCACTGCCTCTATTTTCTGCTCCAATTGATACACGTGTTGAACATTTAGAATGATTTAATCAAGAAATGAATTTTTCAAAACGTCGGATCCAATTCGTGTGGATGAATATTTGATAATGTATACGATCTCTCTGTTCAAATTCACTCGAAATCGAAGAAATCCAAGAGATATTACTTGGGAGAAATTGTCCTGACGGATCACAATTCAGTTTGCCAATGCATCTATTTATAATTCATTCTCATCACATCCAATCTGTTCACTTTTCTCGCGCAACAAGTTATTGTCCAGTTTGAAATTCGATTCCTTTCTTCCATTTGGTTCGCCGGTTTGATTTCACATTTCTGTCAGTTTATTGATTGAAATGTATGGTTTCCAAATGAAGCACAGTTCTCCCATCTCGTGAAGCTCTCACGATTTGTAGAGTCTCCAGACATGAATCAATACATGAATTATTCCGATATGATTTAATATAAATTAAGTGATTATTTTTCTGATAGAAATTAATTTTTATTTCACCCAAAGGAAACACTGTAACAAGCTGTTTTGACTGACGACATACGTAATTGTCGAGTGTGGTCTTGCTTCACTCACCTGTGGATTGTCAAGAGAAACGTGACTACTAGAAACAGTTTATGTTTTTCAAAATGGAATTGAATTCAATGTTTAATATCATTCTTGATTCCATTCATACGTGTTGGTACACAAAATGATCAATAATCCCCAGTAATCATCTCATTCCGACAATATCTCATTTTATTTTAATAATCTCCAATTCACCATATTCATAGAATGAAGACCTATATATAATTTTAGTTCCTATAATCTTTGTGCAAACTCAAGATCTCTTCTTTCTTGCACTCAGTAATATATTTTACTTTCATCATGTGTTGTTGGTAATTTTATTATTGTATTTGTAATCTGTTGTATCTGTTGTGCGTAATTATAAACGAGGAAAATAAACGAAAAAAAAAATATCACACAATACATATTTTTGATGAACCCTGTGCGGGTCAGATGCGGCCCTCACTGTTGGTCTGACCTACTAGGTCATTCAACGGCATCTATAATTCATTAAGTTGATCGCAATGCCCACAATATTATACTTGTGTACACTGAAGAGAGTTCCGACTGACCGTTTCTACCATCTCGAACCGCTAGCGCCCGGGGGTTAGCTCGATATTACACAACACATAAGTATTAAGTCAAGACAAAAGGCATGCGACTGTTATGCATCATCTCAATATTTCATGTTGTTTACAAGACGAATGTCCTCACACAAATGACTGTGAACACTAGGCTCTGCATTCAGCAACGGTTGCTATCGAGAGAAGGAAGCTTTGCGTGAAGTCTTGGAGGTTGAACAGTTCGAGGGAGTTTCTATCAATCATGTTTGAGGCTGTGAAAATGAGGCTACGAGAGAATGAATACCTGGAATTGAACACGAGAGCAATATACTATCTTGGTAAGTTCGAGTGTTCAGAAGAGTGGGTGATACATACTTTACATCTGCTACCAATATCTCTTTCACATGGCCTTCAAGTTGATTACACTCAGCAATGGGATGTCTTCTCATGTACAGCATCTCTGTCAGGATCTAATGATTGTTTGTGATTTGATAATCATATCGAGACAAATGATAAGATGGCGGGGCTGAAATTTGAGAAATAGCCATTCAAATTTGGAATATTTAACTGTCTTCTGACAGGTAACCTTCCAAGATTGAATATTCAGCGAACCATTGGAATATACCATGAATGATAACGTTCCATAAGAACTGGTTTTATTGAGAACCAAGAAGTTATGAATATAATTATTTTCAAAAGTCATTCCTCTATTTTCAGGTGTATGGGTCAGTGAGGAACGAGCCAATGATTGGGTGTCTTCGTTCCGCCGATGTGTACCAGCAATTGACATACCATTGACCATAATCTATGGTTGGATAGTTTTCCCGCTGGGAGTGCTTTCCGAATGGGGGGACATCACAGGCATGTTTGAATGCCTGTTTTTAGAGATCGTAGTTCTACTCGGGGCTTCGAAATGCTACACCATGTATTTCTGTCAAGAACGATTCGTATCTCTGGCTCGCAGAATAGAGGCAATGTGTAGAAAATGGCCCATACTTTCACAACAAGAACAATCCATAAGAAATATCACTCAGTCGATGACAAATTACACAGTTATACTGATTGGAATTATTGCCGTGATCGTTGCGTTGTATCTGCTAATTGTGACTCCCATGATGCTCATATTCAGAACACTGATATTTGGGTGAGTACCTTTTCTGATCTGTATCATGAGAATTTTCCTGTACGATAATCGTGACCATACATTACCGACGTTAGTTCAACAGTATGAAATGACCAACTCGATTCCTGATCTATTTTCACAATATACTGACAACAGTTTCAATATCTTTCAGAGGCTGGTACCCTTATGACGTAACCGTGTCTCCATATTTCGAGATGACCGTCGTGGGCTTCTCGTTTTTGGTGGCACAACTGACCATGGTTCCAACGATTGATGGTTATTTCATCTCCATGGTGATACAAATCAATGGACAATTCGAGCTGCTACGTCATCGTTTGAAGCATGTCCGTGAGTTGGCCGTGGAAGCTGTGAAAGCTAGAAACGTTGTAGCTTCACGGAACGGCGGCCGATTACAGCACTTGGAAGAGTCGGAAGCTTCAAAGAAAGTTAAACGTTTGGCTCTGAAGAATTATTTCATTAGAGGTAGACCAGGCAGTCTGCCGAATGTGCTGATGAGAGACCACGGAGAGAGCACAGTATCCGGATCAGGACATCAGGAACTGAAGGAAGTGAAGCAAATAACTCCGACAAGACTTAGTGAGGAGGTCAACATTGAGATGGAGCGACTTCTTGTAGAGTGCGTCGAACATCACGTGGATCTTTGCGGGTAAATCACGATCTCTCATTCTCTTTTACTCGTTCATTCCACTATCATTTACTTGTTCTCGTACCTCAACCACTATACTTCTGAATATTCTGACTTGCCTTTGTTACAGGTTTGTTTCTGAAATTGAGTCAGCGTTCTCTATCATCTTTTTCGTCCATATGGGATGCATCGTGTACGGATTCGTTTGCATAGTGATATGGTGCACTCTCGTACGTATAAAGTCACGTTGTCAGATTGAGGTTCCTTGAATCAGAATGTTTTGAACCTTCGACTTGTTGATGGTTCATAAGATTTGGAAACAAAATATTCGGAAGTGTTTGGAAAATTGATTTGAAATATTGCAACAATGAGATGAGAGAACAATGAAATTGAACAATGAATTATAGGTTTGATGATCGATACATGATTAGGTAGCACTTCATAGAAAGCAGTTGAGTTGGTGAGAAATAATAATTGTGAAATATGTCCAATAATGAGAAGCTTGACAAATTTTAATAATCACAACTAATGTTGCGACAACAATGTGATATAAATGATCGTAATCGCCGAGTCAGACAATTAGTATTGAAGTGGAGAGGAACGTTACCGGAGATGAATGAAGGTATTTCACTGATGACGTGTGGACTGGTAGCTACCAGACGTTCCATGACGTCGTTCCATGATGATCGTGATCATATTCGATGTGATATATATATATATATATATATATATATATATATATATATATATATATATATATATATATTGAATATCAGGACGATAAATCATTTCCTATCAGGCTATGCACTCATTGAGGCATTCCCATTTGCTTTTTTCTGTCAATGGAGATTTTAATTCAGATTATACATTCGAATTAAAATATCAATCGAGATTGATTTTCAATGAATTTTCTACACTCATTCAATTCCAATGTTATATGATCGATGAAAAATGAAGATGGTTCTAATAACATTCAGTATATTGTTTCCTAATTGCAGGCCTTTTCATTCGACTTCAAAGCTTTGGGTTTTCTGCTAATCGCAATATTTGGCCTAGCTGATTTTTATTGTTACTGCTGGATTGCGACTCACCTCACTGAACAAGTAAGTTCCTCAAAGCTTGTTGATGTAACATATAAACGATCTTAGTGGCTTTCCTTCTAAAGACACCGTGGTGAAACTACTTTATACCATTCAGAGAAGTCTTATAAAATACTGTCGATCGGTGATAAAGATTTACGGAAAGGCAGGGGCCAGAACATATTCCGAACAAATGCTGTTTTCACCTCACGTGTTTGCCCGTGGGTCGAACCGTGGTCTGCTCCCAGTCAATAATATCGCTGTGTTCACTCAGCAGGCCTACTAACACTGGTTCAGCTCGCAGGAGCTCTAACCCGAGTGTAAGGTGGGGTTGCACCCACGGGTGATAATTGCCCGTGGGCAAAAGTTCACTTATTTCTAACTTTCGTCATAGTTTCAACTTCAAGTTTGGATGTTCACTCAAGTTTCAAGGTATATTCTAATTGAGTAGATCATGAATGGAGACTAATATTAGCTGAAAAAATATCTGCAATACACATGGAGTTATAACATACCACTTTATATGCGAGAAAACGTCAAATGTGTCTCATTTCAACCTACAACTCGGAGTTGAATCTAGGCACAGCTGTCAGAGTGGATCCACGAAAAAAACTTGGCATACACGGCTCTCTAACTGCTACTTATATTTGTGCGATTAGGACTTAATCAAGGAGGCGGATATCAAAAACGTTCTTCTATAAATCATCACTTCCTTCACACAAGGGGTGAAAATTTAAATGTGTGTAAACAATCTTCCTGTTTTCCCGTGGTGCAGTCTAAGGTCAAAACCCGGGGCTGAATACCTGGACTCTTACCCAATAAACCACTTGGAATTTCGTGCTTCTGGTGACTAGCTCCAAGAGGCTAACACTTTGATTGGTTGATGTTCACTAAAAACGCTACCAACAATGACAAAATATTACAAAAACAAATTCACGATCTCTGGAGAGAATAATTCATCACATTTGGAAGCCCACCTCATAAGTAGGACCAGTAGTTTGTGCTAACAACAGTGGAAATACACAGAGACCAGACACGTTGCCATGGCAGCTCTCCTATAGTGAACATTAACCAATCAAAGTCCTAGCCTTTTGGAGTTAGCCAGGCCTGGCACGACATTTATTAGGTAAGGGTCCAGGGGTACTATGTGTACTGTAAAGACAGCTAGAATGAAGAGAAGTGTGAGTGTTCAATGGGGATCAAGTTTCATTCTGACCCAAGGGTGAATCATCTCGGTTGTGTCTATGGTCTTTGTCAGGATGGAGCACTTGCACGAGTGAGATGGAGACTCTCTCTGTTCCAGAGCCTCAAGGTCAGAGACGCCGTGTATGACCTTGACTGGTTCGACGCGACTGAAGGCTTCAAGAGGTCCATGAGGGTCATCATGTCGAGGGCCAATCAACCTCTTGTCATCAACGTAGCGGGCTACATACCGTTGTCCTTGGAAACCTTTCTGGGGGTAATTCAACGTCAATCTATCTATATTCGGAGTTGTCAGGAGTGTTATCACATGGAGTATTTATATCGCATGCGAAAACGGATTATTTGAATTCGAAAACACTTATTCGTTTTCCATCTCTCCCAAGCACTCACTGTTTTCCAGCTCTTCCAAGCACTCACTGTTTTCCAGCTCTCCCAAGCACTCACTGTTTTCCAGCTCTCCCAAGCACTCACTGTTTTCCAGCTCTCCCAAGCACTCACTGTTTTCCAGCTCTTCCAAGCACTCACTGTTTTCCAGCTCTTCCAAGCACTCACTGTTTTCCAGCTCTCCCAAGCACTCACTGTTTTCCAGCTCTCCCAAGCACTCACTGTTTTCCAGCTCTCCCAAGCACTCACTGTTTTCCAGCTCTCCCAAGCACTCACTGTTTTCCAGCTCTCCCAAGCACTCACTGTTTTCCAGCTCTCCTAAGCACTCACTGTTTTCCAGCTCTCCTAAGCACTCACTGTTTTCCAGCTCTTCCAAGCACTCACTGTTTTCCAGCTCTCCTAAGCACTCACTGTTTTCCAGCTCTTCCAAGCACTCACTGTTTTCCAGCTCTCCCAAGCACTCACTGTTTTCCAGCTCTCCTAAGCACTCACTGTTTTACAAATTTTCATGAGAGTCGATTCACCGAAATATCGATCTTCTATCGATAGCTTCCGAAAGGAATGAGGTATCAACATTCCAGTGTGTAGGAAACAGGTATTCTGAATACTTTGTGTTGGTATCACTTAAAACTGATCCAATTATATAGTATCATATTTACAGGTCCTTGGACAAAGAACCCGTGGAAAAGTTAAAATCATCCCACTTTACGGTACCAGTAATTGCTTTGCTCATCCAAAAATTATAACGGGAATGTGTCGTTAAAAGAGGCTTCTTTGTCTCAGTCAGTCGAGGCTCTCTTTGTGGACTGAAATCAAGTCAGGTCCTCGTTGGAGCCCCATGTAATGCACGCCATTTGTAACCACTAACTTTCAGTTGGTCAGTCGTACCCCCAAATAACCCAGCTGTTGTTGGGTGTAGTGTAGATACCCCACTATACTTGGTGACGTATATTCATGCATATCCCTTTCTCTTCCCACAGGTTCTGAACATGGCGTACTCTTATTTTAATACACTGAAAGCAAGTATTTAACCCCCAGACAACCTGGCTGGTGGTGGGATCGTTCAGGGAAAACGAGCCTCTTTGCATTAATTCTATCAAGCAAGCAATCATCACACTCACTGATTCACCATATCCCCAATGAAGATGAATTGTCAACACTGTAAGAAAACACAGCACAAGCGTTGTTGTAAAATGAGCGAGATATTCATATGAAATATACTCGAAAGCGATTTTTTCAATTATTGAGCTCATAGTCACTCACTGCCTTTGTTATTCAGCTATAAATGATCGAACGTGTTGATATTACAGGTCCGGTATTACCAAGTCCAGTTAGCAGTCATCTGAGAGTTGGTGAAAACAAATATCCCAGGTAACCATGGTGATAACAACTTTTATCTGCCAGTTGGAGCTACTCCCACGTTGGTAATACCGGGCCTTAATCAAGACAAATATTCTATCAAAAGTCTGGTCCGATTCATGTAAATAAATGTGTCATGATGTATATAATTTCTATGTTTGATTTCAGCTGAATTGAAAAAGTTTGAGATGAATTTTCCCGTCGGATTACAACCTAATGATCCAATGTACTATTATTTCCTTCTTATTACAATCGAAATGTTCACTTTACTCGCGAAATATACTTGTCATTCATCTTTCGTCGGGCAAAATTCAACCTCCACTTTTCTATATTATGTGATGTCGTTTTTTTTCACACTTTTGTCAATTGATTGCATAAAATGTTTGGTTCTGAAGTCACGTACTGTTTTCCTATCTTGTGAAGATTTAATGATTTGAGGGTATTTTGAAACTAAATTGATGAATAATTTAGCCCGATATAAATTATTATGGATTTATTGAGAAATTAATAACCTTTATTGGTCGCTGACTAAATTATAAAACAGGATAGCAATCAGTATAAAAAATACATAGGAAAATATAGAGAAATAGATTGAAAATATTATATATTGATACATGAAAAGGGAACTAATCGAATAGAAAAAATGTGAAAACAAAATAGGATTGAATAAAATAATAAGGAGATTTAGTGATTACAAAATTAAAAGTGATATATGGAAACGGTAATTATACAAATGATTTCTTAAAATTCTTACGGAGTCTTCAAGTGCTGACACTCCGATTCGATATTTTAAAAAGTTACTTATGAAATAACGTTTCCAAAAGTCACTGAAAAATATAGTTATCTATCGAAAACGCTCCAACCGTGATTTTGTTTGAAGCACACAGAGTACCATGCAAGTTGGCTAGCGACATACGCTTGACCCACCTGGGAAGCGCCAACAGAAATACGAGGGTACGAGGTTTCTAAAATACGACAATTCAATTCAACTTTCAATTCAATTTCCAATTTCCGTTTTCATGCCATGTTAGTACAGTTTCACTTTCAAAAGGTTACGCCCATGATAACAGTGTGATGAAACAATATTAAAGGGAGAGTCAACTTGTTTCATATTCTTTATCAAGAACAGTCTTGTTTTGTATAAATTATCATCATTGATACTAGACAAACGCGTTATGTTGCCGCGTTGATAGATGAGCTGGAACATATCAACTTATCTTTGGATTGGTTATTATATATATATATATACACCTTGAAATCCAAACCATTACATCGCTGCCATCTCATTTTCCATTAATAATTTATATGATAATAAAGAAGGCTTTGTTTTAATCGTTTACAATCAAGTGGTGACACTTGTTGCTTTGATTTAATAGGTATCTTAATAGCTTTGAATAATCAACACAAATTACATTATATATTTTTTTACATCGAAACGGCTGATCCGATTTGAGTGAAAGTTCGAAATAATGTGTATCATTATCAGATTGAAATTCCCTGAGAATTTGAATCCTCTCAGATGAAATATGTTTCACGAATGTTTTCCTCTGGGTTATTGTAACGGGATTTTTGAAAACTTTGGAATGAGTTTTCTCAGAAGTGGTTCAACCGATCGCGCCTCAAAACTATACAGCATCAAGTCAGATAGAGGTTCATGTGTGTGCCAAGTTTCAACTGATTCTGAATTTTCGTCTGACCTGTGGAGCGCGAAAAAAAAAAAAAAAAAAAACAGGCACTTTTTTTTCGGTATAGTGAAATTGAGTCTTCGCTTCGCTCATCCAATTATAATATTATCGATTGTTCTAGCAATTGTTTCTTTTTTAAGTTGTTTCTCCATAATTTACCATTGTAGATCGTCCTCGTGATGTCACAAAATATAAAAACCAATCCAGTGGACAGTGAAGCAGGGGAAATAGGGAAATAACCAATCAAGGTATCTAAAATTTCCCCTGCTTCGTATAAGTCACGCCCATCTACGCAATGGTCAATTAGTATGGATTCTGAACACGAGACACGATCTTACGCGGGCTTCTTGAATCTTCAATACACCTACATTCATGATTGTATTATTTTATAAATTTTGAAATCAAACCACAAAATAGAGTTGTATCTCTACAGTATCTCAGTAGTTGTATCTCTATCTCTGTAGTATGTATATGTGAAAGCAAGAATGTAATTATATGAAATTGAATTGAATTCAATTCACAGATATCTCTGTGTGTACGACAACTGTATGTATTTATGTATCCTTCTGTATTTTGTAGTATTTTCTGTGTGTTTAATTATGTTTCTGAAATTTATGTGAATTGTGTTTTAAACTGGTTGAATGTAAGAACGGCCCTGCCGAATTTCGCCAGCAATAAAGTTCCTTTAATAATAATAATAATAATTGAATTGTTATTAATTTCAGTATAACTCATCCAGTTTCATCACTTCCTCTTCTGAAGATATGAATATTCTAGCATGTTAGTTATTGTGAATTCTGAGAATTCTTGACTCTTTTCTTTGAATTTTTTTACCATTTTCATAATAGGAAACAAATATACGAATGTAGAGAATATATTAAAAAACTAATTAAGATCAATTTCAGGTTTTCCAGTCCCATCTGATGGAAATGACGACAGAAAGTGAGAACCACATGTTCTCATACATGGATTGAAGGAATGTGTATCTTCCATTTTTGAAAAAATTAACAGCTATATAATTAGACGAGCTTTAGCGAGGATTCAATTTGACATACTGAAAAAAATTGGTGTTCGTTTTTATGTTTTTTTTTTTTTTTTTTGTCGGTTCTTCACAGGTCAAACGGCTACAGCTATCAACTCAAAACTTTTTTTCATTATGGTTCAAAAAATATTTTTATTAAAAAAAAAAAAATGAAATTTTGTGTGAAGTTGAACTACATTTTGATACACATTTTTGGAAATTCTCAGCTTGATCAGGTCAGCCATTTTGAAGAGAAAATTCAAAATGTGCTAAATTGGCACAACTCGAAGCAGTTTTTACCCATTTATAACTTGAATGTCACCCAATTGGCGAATCCAGGCAAAATTTTGGAAAAAAATCAACATACTATTACTATCCGCTAGTCTTACAACGCAGAAATGGCGTTTTCCTAGAAGTATTTGAAAATTTCAAATATTGAGTTCAAGTATTGTTCAACCCTGGAAGTATGAAGACGTGATCAGAAAGTCTAGTTCACTTGTTGAATCCTGTAAAGTAGTTTCTGATGGTTTCCGTCAGTGTTTAGCCGGGTGAAGGTCTTATTTGTTTCGAGCAAGCAGTGGGCGCACGTCGCTCGTGTCAACAGTCGTCCACTTGTTGAATCCTGTAGAGTAGTTTCTGATGGTTTCCGTCAGTGATTAGCCGGGTGAAGGGCTTATTTGTTTCGAGCAAGCAGTGGGCGCACGTCGCTCGTGTCAACAGTCGTCCACAGTAGTCGATTGGTTGACTACAGTCACAGTGCTTCTCATACCTCTTCTCTTTGTGTTGTTCTTCTGAGACGAGTTTACTCAAACAACTGATATTAGAACAAACTTCATCCATATTACATAATACAGGTTGACGATTATTTGAATTGTTTTATTACAATAGAAAGAGAGAGAGAAAGAGAAAGAGAGAGAGAGAGAGAGAGAGAGAGAGAAAAAAAAGTGAAAGAGTACAGTATCACAACTTTATTACTAAATTTGGATGTACAAGCCTCGATTTCGAATTCGAATCATCTTTGATAATTATGAAGAATCTTGATATCAACCTCAACCGAGTCAACCCTTCAGAAAGACAATATTTGCAACTTCACTTTTGAATATATTTCAAATTGGTTTATCAACATTTTAATTCACAGAACTGATTAATCACATTCTGTTATTTATATAATACTTTTAAATTAGTTTCACCATATTTTTGTCATAATTGTGAACAATAACTATCAAATTATAATTTTATACTTTATATAATTTTAAATTATAATTCAATAATTTTCCATCACTGCATGTGACCTTGACCTCTAGGTTGACCTCGAGTGACCTCGAGAGGGCGCTAGTAATGGTTTCATCGGGATGTATAGATATTAAACTAACATTCCATCTTTTCTCACTTCAATCACTATAATGCTGGAGATATTCCATGAATCATCTCTCTCTCTCTCTCTTTCTCTCTCTCTCTCTCTCTCTCTCTCTCTCTCTCTCTCTCACACACACACCGCAACAGTGTCTAACATAACATGCGGCTCCTCAACCATTAATAACGGAATGTCTTCTATCATACCATAATAAAGCCACATTGCATCTCTTCCATTACCAACCACTACCACTGACAGATCGAAACCACCGACCGCCCACACGGACACAGGCGAAAGACTGCCGGTCGTGACCTCTAGGTCGACTAGTCGAGTGGTTAGTTCGGAGTCTGGCCGCACGAGGCGCTGAAGCTAGGACCGGAAAATGAACTGATGTTTGATGAAGTGCTAACAGGAATAGTTGGGTCTGCGGTTTCCAGCACAGTCAATGCAGTTACGACCGTCTGTGAGGTGAAATGACGTCACAATAGTTGGGTCTGCGGTTCACAGCACAGTCAATCTAGTTACGACCGTCTGTGAGGAGAAATCACGTCACGATGACGTGGGGATGAAGAAAGATGTAAACACTGTTATAGCAGTAATATTGCTTCACTCCACGGGAAATTCCCAAACTAAATCATCATGAAACATGAAAATCTCTAAAAATACCCAACCGATGAGATTTTGATAATTTTTCCAACAATAATTCGTACAAAACACAATTTCAGAAGCAATTTATCAAAAATCTTGACTATTCAAATTGTAGAATTGAAATTTCCTCACCAGCTCTATACCTAGGGAAGAGAAATTCCAGAAAATCTATCTCACACTTCCTTCAAATGTTCTTACAAACGGCGTATCACTCTTCAAAGCAATCCGTGGCTCATTGGTGCGGAGTGAGTCTTCGGTTCGAATCGACCAGGGTTCGAGCCCATACTGCACTCCCATCTCCAAATATCATATATAGAGGCTTCTAAAAGGGATTCCGGTGATGGAGTGATCCTTCCGAACTGTTTCTGATCTTACATTGAGGCGATTACATTGCTACTTCTAGCTTCGGCCGAGTTCGTGATCACTCGTATTTCTCTCCGGCCTCGTGTTGCCCCCACACACGGTCACAACTGCGCTTGCAGTGAGGCCGGCCTCTCTGGCTCGGCCGGGTCATCAGTCCACAATGACCACAGCGATGAAATGTGGATTCAAAGTCAAGTTTATGAACAACAGGAATGTCATGTTGACATTGGAGTTGGTCGATTGATTCTGAATTGGATTGGGATAGTTGACGTTTCGCCAACAACTCAATTGAGAAAGTACTGAGCATGTTGATTGAAGGCAATTTGACCAATCATTGGGGATTAGCAGAACTCGAACAGCATTCTGTGAGGTTATCGTCATCACCTCTGTCAGTATTCTATAGTATTTCAACAGGAATATATACACATATGTATGAACACACACACTGATATATATATATATATATATATATATATATATATATATATATATATATATATATATATATATATGTATATATATATATATATATATATATATATTCATATATAAATATATATATATACATATATATATATATATATATATATATATATATATTCATAAATAAATATATATATACGTATATATATATATATATATATATATATATATATATATATATATATATATATATATATATATATATATATATATTTATATGTTTATATATATATATATATATATATATATATATATATATATATATATATATATATATATATATATATATGAACCATCATGTTTTCATTCCACATGTTTGTATTCATTTCCAGCCAATTGACATGTCCTGCGCATGCGCATGAAGACATGCCCTTCAGGAGATGAACAAAATCACCAAACTAACAACATCTGGAAGTTTCAGGAAAATTTATAAAGAAAGGAGAATTGGTTCCAGATTCGAGTGGAAGTGTGCGTTTTTGAGACCATATAAATTGAAACAAATGTTCATTATTTCCATTAGATATGTCTATGCCATCATTCTTGTTATATTATCATCATTGTTGTATTTCAAATTGTATTTTCATGTTGAGTATTTTTTTTATCTATGTAGTGTACATATATTTTTGTAATAACGTCGAAACTCGATAAAAAATCATTGTTATATTAAGGCCAAGGATAAAGGATAGAATCGTTTGGACGTGGCACCACAAGGGCGATCTTACCACCCCATTTTAATTATTTAAGTCCAATGAACTTCAACACCAGGACTGCGCTGTCTGTGACCATAACTTTCCGCCGCAGATAAAAGTCTTGCAGTTTCCGAAAGTCCGGAACACATTAAAAGTAAAAACCGTTTCTGTGATACATATCCGGACATTATCAGCATTTTAATTCAACCCCAAATATAGGATGCGCCTTAAAACTCTAATATTCATTCATTATAGCAAAACTGCTAAATAAACATTATTATATATAACAACCATACAACAATCAAAGGAAACTAACAATATAACACTGACTGAGATGAAGCCATGGAAATCGAAGAGTAAGCAGCTTGAAATATTTAATGTATTCAGATCGTATAAATTAAATTGTATTGTGTGATTGTATAAATCAAATGAATGTAGAATGAACTGTGTCGGTGACAAGCGAGGAAAGAATGATTGGATTACGTCACTGGGACTGAATATCTGTTTCCAGTAGTAAAAGTGGAACCGGAATCATTGGATAAACTATTCCTCACTTTTCTCTCTCACCAACAAAGGTACACATTTGATCATGTTCTTCTCAGATGACCTTGTGTATAATCGTCTCATTGAGGGAACCCACCCACTCTTAAGTATCATATTTTTCATTTTTCATTGATGTATCAATGTTTTAATAGTATATTGCAAATTCAAAATGAAAAAAAAAAACGTTGGAAAATACGAGAAAATTTTGAATTAAAAAATTGTTGAAAAATATTTGGACGTCACATGAAACAAAATCAGTGAATAAAGTTGGCATGGGGATAACAACTGACAGATTGATTGAAATAACCTTCTTTTATCAGACGAGCTTAATTTAATCAGCGTGCCTATAACCGTTTCATAACAAATGGATATAACACATTTCATAAGAAACGGAATCTCAGCAAGGCATTCTATATTATCACTAATATATGTGGGAAACTTCCCGGTCTGCAAAGCGGCGTGAAGCTACTGCCGAGACACAGATATGTACGCCTTCTTAACGTTGAGGAACGTATCTCGGGATCTATGGTTGGAGTTGACAGTCGCGGTGAGGGTTCTAGTAGGGTTCCCATGTATCCTGACTCTTGGTGGTGTCCCCATGATTCCAGGCGCGATGTTCGCTCTCCTGCTGCTCCTGACCTACTCGGCCGCCATTGTCCTGGACGTGTCCCTATGATTCCAGGCGCGATGTTCGCTCTCCTGCTGCTCCTGACTTACTCGGCCGCCATTGTCCTGGACGTGTTCCTATGATTCCAGGCGCGATGTTCGCTCTCCTGCTGCTCCTGACCTACTCGGCCGCCATTGTCCTGGACGTGTCCCTATGATTCCAGGCGCTATGTTCGCTCTCCTGCTGCTCCTGACCTACTCGGCCGCCATTGTCCTGGACGTGTCCCTATGATTCCAGGCGCGATGTTCGCTCTCCTGCTGCTCCTGACCTACTCGGCCGCCATTGTCCTGGACGTGTTCCTGGTCGTGTTCGCGCTGCACCAGGTGGTGCTGTTCGACGAGCTCAAGGAGGATCTGACCAGCCCCGTGGGGATCTGCAAGGCGCTCAACCCCATGGTGCTGCCCGAGTACTGCCTCCACCTCGGCCTCACCGCTCTGTTCCTGCTCTGCGGACAGTTCCTGCCGGTCGCCTACTATCATCTGCGCAGGTACCGTCCTTCGGTCAGGCATGCATTCTCTATAGCGACTCGGCTCTGTCCCAACTTTCTGAATTTCAACTCTTATAAATCTCAATTATTCTGAATCCCAACTCTTCTGAATCCCAACTCGACTCAATCAATTAGCAGCTATTCAGATTAGCAGTATAGCAGTACCAACTCGTTCGTTCAACCTCGATCAACACTACAGACGAGTTGGGACGCGGTCGAGTTGGGACGCGGTCGAGTTGAGACGTGGACGAGTTGGGACGCGGTCGAGTTGGGACGCGGTCGAGTTGGGACGCGGTCGAGTTGAGACGTGGACGAGTTGGGACTCTGTCGAGTTGGGACGCGGCCGAGTTGGGACGCGGTCGAGTTGGGACGCGGTCGAGTTGGGACGCGGTCGAGTTGGGACGCGGTCGAGTTGAGACGTGGACGAGTTGGGACTCTGTCGAGTTGGGACGCGGCCGAGTTGGGACGCGGTCGAGTTGGGACTCGGTTGAGTTGGGACTCGGTTGAGTTGGGACTCGGTCGAGTTGGGACTCGGTCGAGTTGCGACGCGGGTGAAACGCTCCACCCTCTGTCTTCAGGTACCAACAGCGGCCCATCATCAGCGAGCCGGGGCTGTACGATCCTACCTCGATCATGGGCCGAGACGAGATCTGGAAGTGCCAGAGAGAGGGACTGATGAAGCTCGCCTTCTTCACCTTCTCCTTCTTCTACTACGTGTTCGGCCTGATCCAGTCGCTCATCCTGATCTCGGCCTGATCCAGTCGCTCATCCTGATCTCGGCCTGATCCAGTCGCTCATCCTGATCTCGGCCTGATCCAGTCTCTCATCCTGATCTCAGCGTGAAAACACCGACAGATCATCACCCCTGACTTCACTCTCCTATGTTTGTACGGTACTTATCGGTATTATCAACCCAATGTTTTATATGGATGGAAATATAAACAATCGATTTTGGAATGATATTTGCATATACCGGAATAAAACCGACTCGGTTTACTCTTTCTTTCATCTTTTCCCTATAATATGCTATCCCACTCACTTGACACTGAGGTGGCCTCTCAGGTCATGCCAGGTATAACAGTCGGATCTACGCCAATCCTCGCAGATAATGCGATTTAATCGCAACAACAACAACAACAACAACAACAACAACAACAAGATGATACCGACTACATAGTTGTTCCAATAATCCAATAATCTTGCTGCGACTTCAATGACATGGCGCTTTTGAAAGACGCAGTTCCGTTTTCTCATCGTAAACCTCGTCCTGAGAAATCATCCTCTTCTTCTTCTTCTTCCTCTCTAAGCCTTCGGCTTGTTCATTAACTGGACTGAATACGTCTGCCTCGCCATCTTTGTTTTGGCCTCCGCCACACTTTGCTGATCTCTACCGAGCATCCTTGACAATCCGGTGTTCTCGCATCCGATCATTGTGACCATTCCACGTAACACGTCTTTCTCCCACCCAGCCACAAATCATCATTCCCTAGACACATTACATCCATATCTGTGACTCTAACTCATATAACTATCATATGTATCGTGTCTTATACGTACTCTGAGGAAAACGCCATATATGCGTTGTTAGACTTCTTTGCCAAACTTTTGCCAACATTCGCCACTTGGGTGACATTTAAGTTGGAAATGGGTAAAAACTGCTTCGAGTGGTACCAATTTAGCACATTTTATGGTTTTTCTTCAAAATGGTTCACCCGATCAAACTGAAAGTTTTCACAAATGTGTATCAGAATGTAATTCAACTTCACGCAAAATTTCATTTTTTTGAAAATAAAAATATTTTCTTCTTTTCCCCGCTGTGTTATTCTAATGGGTATTTTTGAAATTCTAAAAATCATAAAAAAAAGTTAGCATCCGATAACGCCACAAAACTATGAAAATCTGAGTTAGATGAGGAACCATAATGAAAAGAAGTTTGAAGTTGATAGCTGTAGCCGTTTGACCTGTGAAGAACCGACAAAAAAACACGAAAAATAACGAAAAAAAAAAAAAAAAAACAACATAAGAACGAACACCAATTTTTTTCAGTAAGTCAAATTGAATCCTCGATAAAGCTCGTCTAAATCATGTAACTGTGATATACCTGTTTGTTATATTCGTAGGCAACCTCACTCTCCCGTGGACAAGAGTATATGTACATATTGGTCCTTTCATTTGTTTCCCACTCTCTCCACCCATCCATCCCGCGTCATCATCTGGGTGGACGTGTTTGCATGTGACGTCACCGCTAACTGCGTATCAATCAATCAATCTAAGCCAGGTGGATTCCCCGCTGAGCACATCACAGTGACAACAGAGAGGCGGGGGTGGCTGTTGGTTGTGGGGGTGTGTCCCGCCCCCACAGGGGGGAGGGGAAGGAGGTGAACAAGCGGAAACATGGGCAGGATTTCGTATTTGTAATCTTGACGTATTGTTGGTATTCAGGGTACGCATGAAAAGCTGGGAGGGAAAAGGGAGTGGAATGGGAGGTAATATGAGATAGATTCATCGGAATCTGGATTTTGAAAGATGAAATCACGTTTATAATTGTGAACTCTTCGTAGGAAATTAGTGTGTCCAGAAACCAGTGTGGGGAAGTTCACTTATAAAAGGGACTTTTAAAAAGTTCACTTCATGTCAAATAAATCGATCTTTCAAAAAGTTCAAAATTCGTTTTCGTGGCTCTGCTGTGAAAGTTCAAGTTCAAATTCAGAAAAAACATAAGTTCGTTCAAAAATTCACCTTGAAAATTACATGAAAAAAAAGGGTTCAAAAATAATATATGGCTCGCCTGGTGACATGATGAAATCCTGAACATGGAATATTATACATTCGGGATAGACCGTAAAATATAGTCGATCTCATTCGGAATTTGTACGGGGAAGTACGGACAGTGCGATCGTGTCATAGGTTGATGTGAATAGGGTTATGAGTGGTCTGAAATCATGAGCTTTCAAATGAACGTTTTATTCCGTTGAAGATCACCGAAAAATCGAGCGTGGAGACAGTTCAAGATCGTAGACTGTAAATGTAACGCGTTCATTTTGAAGTTCATTACCCAACACTGCCAGAAACTCTCAAACATGTCAATAATATTTCTTTCTGTTGCAACCATCTTCTTACGTAGATACAAGTACCCCAAAGCTGAGAGAAAAATTTGTTTTCATATTTGAAAATAGACGAGATTTGAAATGAGAGTGTTAATACAATGGCCCTATCCCCAAGCGTTTTCTCTGTCGTCACTTTAATGTCCCGTTGATTTCCATTTCACTCACTCTGATGCTGCCTAACGATCCCACCAACAGATAGGTTACACGGGGGTACGAATGAGCGGGTGATTATAGGTGAGAGGACGTTTAAAATAACCTATGCCTTATACGGGACTCGAACCCACGCCCAACCTGACTTCAGTTTCTAACGCAGTGTGATAGTTCAATGAGCCACGAGGGTGAAACTGCTTCACACCATTCAGAGAAGTATCTTATAAAATACTGTCATCCATAATAAACATTCACAATATGTCACGTGTTATTTGAATGTAACGGTACGCTGTGAGGTGAAAATCAATGGTAGAAATATCGAGTGTTTCTGTTACATTAAACTGAACTTTGCACCTTTGTCACCATAAAATTCAAATCATCTGCATTTTCGACCGATATTATCTGCATCTTGTGATGTATTCGTGAAATTAGTATCTTGCACTGTTGAAGTATTATGACCATTCTTACCCTTGGAATCACCCTGGCGGAAACTTTTTTCCCCACAAAGGCTGGGGACGCCTTAACACATCAAACATAAACCTCTTGATGTCAAATGGCGACTTTTCGTTTGACTTATTTCCTCATCTCAGAGTTGTACTATCCCACACAGCCGAAATAGGTCAAAGGTTGAACAGTGATCATCGAAAGACCTTGGTCTTGCGAAGCCCATCTCCTGTGCATCCCCATCCCAGTCAGATCCGGCTGAAAAGGAATCAACCGTCGACCGTAATCGAACCCACGGCCTTTCAGCGAGTACAAACCACGCTCAATCATCGTCAGTGTGGTACTGGTAATTAGGAGCTATTCACTGGCCAGTGACGGGTCGACACAGCCGGCCGGTCTCGTGTCGGATACGGGAGACGGACGATCGTGGCCGCCAACAACAGAGTGTGTGATCAAGCTGACGTCACGTCATGACTTAAGGGGATGTGTGACGTCAGAGGGTGGAAGATAATACTTCAAGACAAGTCAAGTGATATTGAGATAAAACTGTTCGTGAAATCCGCTGATTATCATCATTTTAAGACATACAGAGATAGGTTTACACACAACTAGGAATACACACAATGCTATGCACTTATCCACTAAGCAAACGCAACATATGCGTTGTAAGATGAGCGAGATATCTGGTATATTGAGAGTCGTTCAAGTAGTCCTACCTTTGCTACTCCATTGACTATGATGTTCTACACACCTTGACGCATATGAAAAATACTTCATTGTTGGGCAAATATCGAATCTAGTAAGCAGTGAATCTCGGCAACCCAATTCTGTCATTATTTTTTTAATAAAATAGTTGATGAATAAAACCGGTTATTTTAATTTTTCTTTCAAAACGGCTGATTAGAATTGCATACAAAATGGTGATAATGAGTAAAATCTATATATACATATTCAGAGAAAATTTCATCTCATTTGAAGAGATTTTATTGAAGAGATTTTAAACTGATCTACAAGAGTGTTCAATGGTTGAACAGTCATGATACCCCCCAAACCTCCAATCAAAGCAGATAAACATTACAAAATAATTCATGGAAAATGTCTCGACCAACTGGTAGTGAAATGTACAATATATAACCAGAGAGCATCGGAAGAAAACCTTCAAAAGCATTCAAATCGCTTATACAATCAGATCTTTTGTTCAACTGTTTGTATCTTGATGAACACCAGTCAACTATATGCGATCAGGGTGTTTGAACCACTAGCGCTGATCTCGCGGCAGCGGTGGGCGATCCGAAGAACTAATTGCTCAATATACAACTATCTACCCACTAACTAACTGTCCGACTGAGGCCCAGTATTACTAAGTCCAGTTATTATTTATCCGAGAGTTAATGGAAACAAATAGCACAAGTAACCATGGTGATAACAAGGTTGAACTGTCAGATGAAGGCTAACTAGACTTGGTAATGGATATACAGATTCGAACCAGGGTGTGATTTTGTAAAAACTACTAAATCCTTTTTTTTTTAGAAATAACGGCTCAAAATTGTTCGAAGTTCACATTCATTTCCACAGTTTTGGGTGTCAATATATCGACAAAACTACGAAAAAAGAACCCAAGAACCATTCTTCACTGTCAATAGACAAGAAACTGCATGCGTTTATCTCTTTCACTTGCTGTGCATCACAACCCTGAGGATGGCGAGCCTCCTCGAGCCGTTCTTAGTGGGTAGGTATGCTCGAGCCTTCAACCACGCAGTGAAATATTGCCAGGGTCAGTTCCCGAGTCCAGGGTCCTGATTGCTCGTAGCGCAACTATAGCTTTTATATCGAACTATATGAAACAACAATACTCAACAATGCCACTCTTATCTTCATCTAGTTCACAAGGAATCTGCTAAATCGCGACAGGCAATCGGGACCTTTAGCTCTGATTCTACCGCAAGAAACCACAAATACCGGATATGTTATTATTATTATTAATAATAAAGGATCTTTATTGCTGGAGACATTCGGCAGGGCCGTTCTTACATTCAACCAGTTCAGAACATAATTCACATAAATTTCAGAGCAACATTAAACACACGGAAAATACTACAAAATACAGAAGGATACATAAATACATTCAGTTGTTGTACACACAGAGATATATAAACATTAGGTAAACTCACACAAAATCAATGTAAAAACAAAATTAAAAGTATAACAAAATATTTTCTTCAAATTTAACAACATTTTTTTTGTATTCAACATTCATGGAAAAAAGAAGTAAAAAAAAGCAAAAGTGAGACAGATGCACCAATTGGAACTTACAATAAATTTAATGAGGAGTGAATGTTATCAGTGTAAGAGTTGGAGCACCTTCTTTACATTATGATGAGGTATGTTGGTATCAGTATACAGCGTGCCTAATAGCTGACATTCCACTTCTTCCCATCCTCTAGTGTGCTCTTAACTTGCTATCTGCGATCAGCACGTCTCCTCCTCTTCTACTAACTACATTTCTTCTGAAAGGAACGTTTTGAATCCTTAAAGAGATTTAGAGTGAAATTGTAAAGAAAGTTCCGTTAAAGAAGTTCTAATCGTTTTCGTGCTCACCGTATGTGAGGGGAAAAAAGAGGTGAGTCGGAAAAAACCGAGAGACATTTCCGGTGCGTTTTGTACAGAACGCGTGGCAGCTGGATCAAGAGAGAGATATAAGCTACTCTCAAATCAAGGGATGGTTTCTATAGAATAAATTTGTATGTAAAACTCGATGTGGACTCAAAAGAAGTGATGGATGTTTGGATAAACATATGAAATGATTATAAGAAATGTCTATCTATCCATTTATATCGGGTTTAACAACGCACTATACTGGTACACACGATCTATTTGCGTCGGAGGATGATAATTATATGAGATGATTGGATGATGAGATGAAAGGTTATTTTAGTAGGAAAACGCATGATAAGTGTTGTGAGATGAGCTTAGAAGTATGGGAATCTAGAATGAAAAATATTCTGTCAACTCAATTTACATTCACGGACCTTGTATTACTCCAAACGTTTAAAAACCTTGCCTGCAACTTGTTGATATTTATAGTGCTGCAACCTGTCGCATATACACTTTGCAAAACCATTTGATCCAGATATTCAATAAAATGTACACTTTCATTGCGTTTTCTTATTATTTCCCATCGAATTATTGCAAAAATCTCTGAAAAGGTGTATAAAAGTATTGTTCATATTCGGTGAAAATTTGAGAGCTTTTGAAGAATTCTTGTTTTTCAAGTATTTTTCCTCCGGGTTTTTCTTACGAGGATTTTTCAAACTTTTCGTTACCGGAAAATCTCACAACCGATTTTCATGAAAAACAATCTCAGCTTATTATGGTATAACAGAATTATGTAGAAAAAGTTCTGAGTTGATGGGTATTTTTTTCTGACCTGTATGCCGCACACAAAATTACAAAATAAAAAACAGAAACGAAGCCCATTTTTTTTAGGTATTTGGAATGGAATCTTCACTATGCTCATCTAATTACGTGTTAATTACGTGATTACGTGACCCGTTGTCAAGGAATCATCCCAGTATTGACATGAACGACAGAGGAAAAAAAAAAACAAAAAAGAACTGACAGGATTTTCGACCATGTCGAGAATCGAACCCCGGTCTCCCGAATGACGGTTGAGTGTATCAACCAATTGGCCAGACGTCTCAGTGAAATATATAGCACGGTCTCCAAAGATCGTGGATACTAGTATAGCACGGCATCCAAAGCTCGTGAATACTAGTATAGCACGGTCTCCAAAGATCGTGGATACTAGTATAGCACGGCATCCAAAGCTCGTGAATACTAGTACAGCAATGCCTCCAAAGCTCGTGGATACTAGTACAGCACGGCCTCCAAAGCTTGTGAATACTAGTATAGCACGGCCTCCAAAGCTCGTGGATACAAGTATAGCACGGCATCCAAAGCTCGTGGATACTAGTACAGCACGGCCTCCAAAGCTCGTGAATACTAGTATAGCACGGCCTCCAAAGCTCGTGGATACTAGTACAGCAATGCCTCCAAAGCTCGTGGATACTAGTACAGCACGGCCTCCAAAGCTTGTGGATACTAGTACAGCACGGCCTCCAAAGCTTGTGAATACTAGTATAGCACGGCCTCCAAAGCTCGTGGATACAAGTATAGCACGGCATCCAAAGCTCGTGGATACTAGTACAGCACGGCCTCCAAAGCTCGTGGATACAAGTATAGCACGGCATCCAAAGCTCGTGGATACTAGTACAGCAATGCCTCCAAAGCTCGTGGATACTAGTATAGCACGGCATCCAAAGCTCGTGGATACTAGTACAGCAATGCCTCCAAAGCTCGTGGATACTAGTACAGCACGGCCTCCAAAGCTCGTGGATACAAGTATAGCACGGCATCCAAAGCTCGTGGATACTAGTACAGCAATGCCTCCAAAGCTCGTGGATACTAGTATAGCACGGCCTCCAAAGCTCGTGGATACTAGTATAGCACGGCCTCCAAAGCTCGTGAATACTAGTACAGCAATGCCTCCAAAGCTCGTGGATACTAGTACAGCAATGCCTCCAAAGCTCGTGAATACTAGTACAGCAATGCCTCCAAAGCTCGTGGATACTAGTACAGCACGGCCTCCAAAGCTCGTGGATACAAGTATAGCACGGCATCCAAAGCTCGTGGATACAAGTATAGCACGGCATCCAAAGCTCGTGAATACTAGTATAGCACGGCCTCCAAAGCTCGTGGATACTAGTATAGCACGGCCTCCAAAGCTCGTGAATACTAGTATAGCACGGCCTCCAAAGCTCGTGGATACTAGTATAGCACGGCCTCCAAAGCTCGTGGATACTAGTATAGCACGGCCTCCAAAGCTCGTGGATACTAGTATAGCACGGCCTCCAAAGCTCGTGAATACTAGTACAGCAATGCCTCCAAAGCTCGTGAATACTAGTACAGCACGGCCTCCAAAGCTCGTGGATACTAGTACAGCACGGCATCCAAAGCTCGTGGATACTAGTACAGCAATGCCTCCAAAGCTCGTGAATACTAGTACAGCACGGCCTCCAAAGCTCGTGGATACTAGTACAGCACGGCCTCCAAAGCTCGTGAATACTAGTACAGCAATGCCTCCAAAGCTCGTGGATACTAGTACAGCAATGCCTCCAAAGCTCGTGAATACTAGTACAGCAATGCCTCCAAAGCTCGTGAATACTAGTACAGCACGGCCTCCAAAGCTCGTGAATACTAGTACAGCAATGCCTCCAAAGCTCGTGAATACTAGTACAGCACGGCCTCCAAAGCTCGTGGATACTAGTACAGCACGGCCTCCAAAGCTTGTGAATACTAGTATAGCACGGCCTCCAAAGCTCGTGGATACAAGTATAGCACGGCCTCCAAAGCTCGTGGATACTAGTATAGCACGGCCTCCAAAGCTCGTGGATACTAGTATAGCACGGCCTCCAAAGCTCGTGAATACTAGTACAGCAATGCCTCCAAAGCTCGTGAATACTAGTACAGCAATGCCTCCAAAGCTCGTGAATACTAGTACAGCAATGCCTCCAAAGCTCGTGAATACTAGTACAGCAATGCCTCCAAAGCTCGTGGATACTAGTACAGCACGGCCTCCAAAGCTCGTGGATACTAGTACAGCACGGCCTCCAAAGCTCGTGGATACTAGTACAGCAATGCCTCCAAAGCTCGTGAATACTAGTATAGCACGGCCTCCAAAGCTCGTGGATACTAGTACAGCACGGCCTCCAAAGCTCGTGGATACTAGTACAGCACGGCCTCCAAAGCTCGTGGATACTAGTACAGCACGGCCTCCAAAGCTCGTGAATACTAGTACAGCACGGCCTCCAAAGCTCGTGGATACTAGTACAGCAACGCCTCCAAAGCTCGTGGATACTAGTACAGCACGGCCTCCAAAGCTCGTGAATACTAGTATAGCACGGCCTCCAAAGCTCGTGGATACTAGTATAGCACGGCCTCCAAAGCTCGTGGATACTAGTACAGCACGGCCTCCAAAGCTCGTGGATACTAGTACAGCACGGCCTCCAAAGCTCGTGGATACTAGTACAGCACGGCCTCCAAAGCTTGTGGATACTAGTATAGCACGGCCTCCAAAGCTCGTGGATACTAGTACAGCACGGCCTCCAAAGCTCGTGGATACTAGTACAGCACGGCCTCCAAAGCTCGTGGATACTAGTACAGCACGGCCTCCAAAGCTCGTGAATACTAGTACAGCACGGCCTCCAAAGCTCGTGGATACTAGTACAGCACGGCCTCCAAAGCTCGTGGATACTAGTACAGCACGGCCTCCAAAGCTCGTGAATACTAGTACAGCACGGCCTCCAAAGCTCGTGGATACTAGTACAGCACGGCCTCCAAAGCTCGTGGATACTAGTACAGCACGGCCTCCAAAGCTCGTGGATACTAGTACAGCACGGCCTCCAAAGCTCGTGGATACTAGTACAGCACGGCCTCCAAAGCTCGTGAATACTAGTACAGCACGGCCTCCAAAGCTCGTGGATACTAGTACAGCACGGCCTCCAAAGCTCGTGGATACTAGTACAGCACGGCCTCCAAAGCTCGTGGATACTAGTACAGCACGGCCTCCAAAGCTCGTGGATACTAGTACAGCACGGCCTCCAAAGCTCGTGGATACTAGTACAGCACGGCCTCCAAAGCTCGTGGATACTAGTACAGCACGGCCTCCAAAGCTCGTGGATACTAGTACAGCACGGCCTCCAAAGCTCGTGAATACTAGTACAGCACGGCCTCCAAAGCTCGTGGATACTAGTACAGCACGGCCTCCAAAGCTCGTGGATACTAGTACAGCACGGCCTCCAAAGCTCGTGAATACTAGTACAGCACGGCCTCCAAAGCTCGTGGATACTAGTACAGCACGGCCTCCAAAGCTCGTGGATACTAGTACAGCACGGCCTCCAAAGCTCGTGGATACTAGTACAGCACGGCCTCCAAAGCTCGTGGATACTAGTACAGCACGGCCTCCAAAGCTCGTGAATACTAGTACAGCACGGCCTCCAAAGCTCGTGGATACTAGTACAGCACGGCCTCCAAAGCTCGTGAATACTAGTACAGCACGGCCTCCAAAGCTCGTGGATACTAGTACAGCACGGCCTCCAAAGCTCGTGGATACTAGTACAGCACGGCCTCCAAAGCTCGTGGATACTAGTACAGCACGGCCTCCAAAGCTCGTGGATACTAGTACAGCACGGCCTCCAAAGCTCGTGGATACTAGTACAGCACGGCCTCCAAAGCTCGTGGATACTAGTACAGCACGGCCTCCAAAGCTCGTGGATACTAGTACAGCACGGCCTCCAAAGCTCGTGGATACTAGTACAGCACGGCCTCCAAAGCTCGTGGATACTAGTACAGCACGGCCTCCAAAGCTCGTGGATACTAGTACAGCACGGCCTCCAAAGCTCGTGAATACTAGTACAGCACGGCCTCCAAAGCTCGTGGATACTAGTACAGCACGGCCTCCAAAGCTCGTGGATACTAGTACAGCACGGCCTCCAAAGCTCGTGGATACTAGTACAGCACGGCCTCCAAAGCTCGTGGATACTAGTACAGCACGGCCTCCAAAGCTCGTGGATACTAGTACAGCACGGCCTCCAAAGCTCGTGAATACTAGTACAGCACGGCCTCCAAAGCTCGTGGATACTAGTACAGCACGGCCTCCAAAGCTCGTGGATACTAGTACAGCACGGCCTCCAAAGCTCGTGGATACTAGTACAGCACGGCCTCCAAAGCTCGTGGATACTAGTACAGCACGGCCTCCAAAGCTCGTGGATACTAGTACAGCACGGCCTCCAAAGCTCGTGGATACTAGTACAGCACGGCCTCCAAAGCTCGTGGATACTAGTACAGCACGGCCTCCAAAGCTCGTGAATACTAGTACAGCACGGCCTCCAAAGCTCGTGGATACTAGTACAGCACGGCCTCCAAAGCTCGTGGATACTAGTACAGCACGGCCTCCAAAGCTCGTGGATACTAGTACAGCACGGCCTCCAAAGCTCGTGGATACTAGTACAGCACGGCCTCCAAAGCTCGTGGATACTAGTACAGCACGGCCTCCAAAGCTCGTGAATACTAGTACAGCACGGCCTCCAAAGCTCGTGGATACTAGTACAGCACGGCCTCCAAAGCTCGTGGATACTAGTACAGCACGGCCTCCAAAGCTCGTGGATACTAGTACAGCACGGCCTCCAAAGCTCGTGGATACTAGTACAGCACGGCCTCCAAAGCTCGTGGATACTAGTACAGCAATGCCTCCAAAGCTCGTGGATACTAGTACAGCAATGCCTCCAAAGCTCGTGGATACTAGTACAGCACGGCCTCCAAAGCTCGTGAATACTAGTACAGCACGGCCTCCAAAGCTCGTGGATACTAGTACAGCACGGCCTCCAAAGCTCGTGAATACTAGTACAGCACGGCCTCCAAAGCTCGTGGATACTAGTATAGCACGGCCTCCAAAGCTCGTGGATACTAGTATAGCACGGCCTCCAAAGCTCGTGGATACTAGTACAGCACGGCCTCCAAAGCTCGTGAATACTAGTACAGCACGGCCTCCAAAGCTCGTGGATACTAGTACAGCACGGCCTCCAAAGCTTGTGAATACTAGTACAGCAATGCCTCCAAAGCTCGTGGATACTAGTACAGCAATGCCTCCAAAGCTCGTGGATACTAGTACAGCACGGCCTCCAAAGCTCGTGAATACTAGTACAGCACGGCCTCCAAAGCTCGTGGATACTAGTACAGCACGGCCTCCAAAGCTCGTGGATACTAGTACAGCACGGCCTCCAAAGCTCGTGGATACTAGTATAGCACGGCCTCCAAAGCTCGTGGATACTAGTATAGCACGGCCTCCAAAGCTCGTGGATACTAGTACAGCACGGCCTCCAAAGCTCGTGGATACTAGTACAGCAATGCCTCCAAAGCTCGTGGATACTAGTACAGCACGGCCTCCAAAGCTCGTGGATACTAGTACAGCAATGCCTCCAAAGCTCGTGGATACTAGTACAGCACGGCCTCCAAAGCTCGTGGATACTAGTACAGCACGGCCTCCAAAGCTCGTGGATACTAGTACAGCACGGCCTCCAAAGCTCGTGGATACTAGTATAGCACGGCCTCCAAAGCTCGTGGATACTAGTATAGCACGGCCTCCAAAGCTCGTGGATACTAGTACAGCACGGCCTCCAAAGCTCGTGGATACTAGTACAGCACGGCCTCCAAAGCTCGTGGATACTAGTACAGCACGGCCTCCAAAGCTCGTGGATACTAGTACAGCACGGCCTCCAAAGCTCGTGGATACTAGTACAGCACGGCCTCCAAAGCTCGTGGATACTAGTACAGCACGGCCTCCAAAGCTCGTGGATACTAGTACAGCACTGCCTCCAAAGCTCGTGGATACTAGTACAGCACGGCCTCCAAAGCTCGTGGATACTAGTACAGCACGGCCTCCAAAGCTCGTGAATACTAGAACAGCAATGCCTCCAAAGCTCGTGGATACTAGTATAGCACGGCCTCCAAAGCTCGTGGATACTAGTACAGCACGGCCTCCAAAGCTCGTGGATACTAGTACAGCACGGCCTCCAAAGCTCGTGGATACTAGTATAGCACGGCCTCCAAAGCTCGTGGATACTAGTACAGCACGGCCTCCAAAGCTCGTGGATACTAGTACAGCACGGCCTCCAAAGCTCGTGGATACTAGTACAGCACGGCCTCCAAAGCTCGTGGATACTAGTACAGCACGGCCTCCAAAGCTCGTGGATACTAGTACAGCAATGCCTCCAAAGCTCGTGGATACTAGTACAGCACGGCCTCCAAAGCTCGTGGATACTAGTACAGCACGGCCTCCAAAGCTCGTGGATACTAGTATAGCACGGCCTCCAAAGCTCGTGAATACTAGTACAGCAATGCCTCCAAAGCTCGTGGATACTAGTACAGCAACAGCCACCTCCCAGGGTGATTTAAGCGAGTGACGTCCAAGAACGTGACACTCAAAGATGAGATAAGGAAACTAATTAGCAACTGCATAACTTCATTACTTGTTGCAGTTACCCTAATTGCATTGTTAGGAAGAGACATGGTAATATTTGTCAGAATAACAGCTGAAAGTACTGACAAGTCTAGTCGGTCTGTTTTGTTCTCAGATGAATACAAATCTGCAGTCGAAGAAAGACGCTCTATCGTCAATGTTAAATGATTGGCAAAGAAGTGGGATAAATAACATTCGTTTGAAATGCATATTTTGCTCTCACTTTTGTGTTTATCCGAACCTGTAGAGTTATTTTGATTATTCTTCGGGGTGGTTGAATCGACCTTGTGGTAGTTCAAACGATCCTACCTTTCATCCATTGCCTTTATTCGGGAACAAAGATTTTGCGTCAAGATTTTGTGATGTTATTAAAAACAAAGTTATTTTGATTTACCGGTACCCTATTATCATCTGATTATTTTCAAATTATCATTTAATTATATTATTATTATTTATATCATCCATCATTATTTATTATTTATATTATTATTCAATATTATTTATTAATAAATTATTATTTTCAAATTTCAAAAACTAAAAAACACGGATATTCTATAGTAAGATATAAAGAATTGTTATTATATTTTGAATCATTAGGTTCGAAAATGCCACCCTTGATAGCTCGGTCAGCTGAGGCACAGCTTCAAAAACTGAAGTCACCATTGGGCGTGGGTTCGAGTTCCGCATAAGGCATGGGTTTTTGTGAGCGTCTCTTCACTTATCATCACTTCATAGTTTCATAATCACCTACTCATTCGTACCCCCATATAACCCAGTTGTTGGTGGGGTCGTTAAGCAAACAATACTCATTATATGTGACTGAAGTATATGTATATATATGTAATATATATATATATATATATATATATATATATATATATATATATATATATATATATGTTTTATATATATATATATATATATATATATATATATATATATATATATATGTGTGTAACTGAACAAATTCGATGTATTATAAGTAACTATGTATTCCATTATATTCACTATTATTACTAATTCACCCCTATCATCACACATTGTTATGATGTTAATGTGAAATTGTACTTCTGATTTTCTATTCTATATCGAATCTTTTTTCATCATGTAATTGTCTCATTTTATAGTTATTTTGTATTCTTCTAGTCTTAGTTATAACGTATTTCAAAACTTGTATGACCTGTAGCTATACACATAAGTGGGTAATTGTCAATTCTTAATTTATATATCAATTACCAATGAAATAAAACGTTCCTTGAATTGAATTGAATTGAATTGAATTGAATGTTTGACCCGATCTACTCTAGCTATCGACCACAGTAGCTGTTGTGTTTTGATGAGACTGTACGCCTTGTTGTATTGTAATTAAAACGTCGCCCCGACTACAAGCTGTAGTTCAGCGGTCTGCCGACAGATGGAGCGGTCTGTCTGATTATTGTCCTTAATGAGGAAACTTGCTGGAGTTGGGAAGAGTTGAGGCTTGGGACGACATGCAAATACCTCGCGTGGCCGACATATTAATATAGCCTGGAGGACTTGTGGAGAGGGGGATATAAGAGAGGAAGAGGAAGAGAGAGAGAGAGAGAGAGAGAGAGAGAGAAGAGAGAGAGAGAGAGAGAGAGAGAGAGAGAGAGAGAGAGAGAGAGAGAGAGAGAGAGAGAAGTAGAGTTGATAGTTATGTGCGAACCCATATTCTTCAGTTTTATAATGGATTTCAAACAATTGTGTTTGTTGAATTTTAAGAACATTCAGTAATGGCTGATGTTAGCTTAGTATTTCTTCAATTCGAATTGTCAACAATGTGAACAAAAGTTCAGTGTCCAGTGTATCTTTCGTTACAGCATTTCTTATTTCAGAATTTTCACTTGTATTTGTAAAACCAACTGATGGTTGAATGATAATCTGTTGAATATTAGTCAAGGTAACAGAGACATTCAAATTGTCAAGGGTGATTGCAATTTGATTCGTTAGTGATCGCTTGATCCAGTTTCTACAACCAGGTGTTATCGCTTGATCCAGTTTCTACAACCAGGTGAGTAGGGAGAAAATGAGAGTTGAGGGACAGGAGCAAGATGGCCACAAATGCCTTTGACTATCAATAACGTAACGGGATAAGCAACATGGCGTAAGTCCTATCCTTTTAACATTAGGCCGTTTTCACCATGATGGAATCAGCGCACTTTCGTGTACATTTGTGAGATTCGCAATTTCAAATCAAATCGTATTTATTAGGGTCGTATTTCAATGTGTAGTACATAGTTGTATACTTGAATTGTTTCTGACCTTTCTCGTAGATGATGAGTAATTGTCCAGTTATCAAATGGTGAATAAAGCAGTAGGGCTCTTGACTAGGGGACTAAATGCTTTCACAGACGTATTTTAAATTTAGATTGGCTAATTCAAATGAAATTTATTCCAATATTGCTTAATGCAGTTGGAAAGAGCTGGATTTACAGATTGCATTACATCTATTACTTGTATAGATCAACATACAACAATACCAGCAAATCATCATAACATTTGTGAGGCGGCATCCCTTTGATATACGCATGGTGCGAAAGGAAACCGCCATGTTGCTTATCCCGTTACGTTATTGATAGTCACAGGTAGGTAGAGCTACTCACCACCCCCAACTCTACAACTTACCTCTGACTTTCAGATATATATATATATGCATATATATATATATATATATATATATATATATATATATATATATATATATATATATATATATATATATATATATATATATATGTATATATATATATATATGTATATATATATATATATATATATATATATATATATATATATATATATATACATATATATATATATATATATATATATATACATATATATATATATATATATATATATATATATATATATATATATATATATATATATATATATATGTATATATATATATATATATATATATATATATAAATATATATATATATATATATATATATATATATATATATATATATATATATATATATATATATACATTCCTTCAATATCCAGCTTCTCATAATAATTTCGCTGAAGTGGACCAAGAGTTTATAATAGTCAACAGTATACTTTGTAAGGTTGTAGCAAGTTTGTAGGTCATTAACAAAGTTGTTACAATTATTTGATTAGAAGAAGACTCACTCCTTACTGGGGCAAGTTATGAAACTTGTGTAATCGAATTCATCATCTGGTTTATATATTATCAACAACTATTGAAACTTAAAACCATCAAACATTATAGAATGGCTGCTCCATGTAATTCAATCACAAACCGAACCATCATAATAATATTCCCATAGTATTGTGATGATAGTTGAAAAGCTGCAGTTTTTCTAACATTAAAAGCAGAGTTGGAATGGAATTTAATGACGTTGCATCAATTAACGTCGGCTGGAACACTCTAACCCGACATGCTCGACAGTTAATGAGATCCGCACAGTGTTGCAAAACTTGTAATAACGGCGGAACGATTTCATCACTCGATTATCAGTGTATGCATCAAATAGATATTCGTTTAAGTGAACAGTCGGACCATCAACAGTTGTTGATTGCTGAACTACATTTATCAACAATCAGCGCGGATTAAACATGAGGTTCTGATCAAGTCGAGCTCATTCACAACCAAAATGAGCAGTTCATTTCATCTCCATGTTTGCTGGATCCATTGGGTTTATGCCACATGTCAAGCCCAACTATTCTTCTTGAACTCTAGTAGAATAGCATGTATCTTCTCCATATGAAATGTCTATGGAGAAATAACAACGACAACGACAACAACAACAACAACAACAACAACAACAACAACAACAACAACAACAACAACAACAACAACAACAACAACAACAACAACAACAACAACAACAACAACAACAACAACAACAGCAGCAACTGGAATGAATTGAAGGATCTGCGAAATGACAATTCACGACAACATCGTGGTATAGTCTGAGGAATTGGCCATGATGGCCAATGTTGGCAGACTCCAAACATCAAGCTGTAAGTCACGGCTCATTGGATGACAACAGCTTGACAAGTCAGCGGCCACTTTGATCAGCTGATAGAAACAAGTCATCTCATCACCTGTTTCCTACTCATTGTTGTGGACTGATTTGTGAAGACTTATATTGTTGCTCTTGGAATCTAGTAGAGCGATCGCTCTACAAGCCAAGTACCGTCCGTATGTGGCACTGAGGGTACTCCAAATTTCCAAATGTACGACAGATGTGTCAATTATTTATATTTGCTCCCCTACGAGATATTCTCACTGGGAGCTCGAATACTCATGTGGATTATGTATGAAATATGATTTAATGTGTAATACAAATAAAAATGAAAATGAAAAACAAAAAAATGTCAGTAGTCAATAGGAGTTTTCTGATGAAGCCTACATAGGATGGATATTCGAAGTTCTCCATCACAATAGTTGGAATGTTATTCCCTAATGTTTTGCGTCGGTTTACAATAATTGTCGTATTATTTGTTGTCGTATTATTTGTTGTCGTTATTACTGGGGTGATTCACGATGGACCATCATTCCACTGACAGGTCGTAGTCATGGTAACACGGTTGTTGAACGGTTTCTGCCGTGCCGGTAAATCACGTGAACCAGTAGAAAACGTGTCGTCCTGGTTGTGGCTAGCTTGCCTGACTGACCGGTACGGAAACTACCGTGATACCATGCCACTTAGAAGCAGGCTTGAAACCATCACACGACATTCACATTGGAACCGAGTATTTGTGTGAAGGTAATGTTGGTTTCTCAAGTCTTTGCCGGACAGATTCTCGCGATCTCGGCTAACCGTTCAAGTGATATTCTCCACCTTGTACTGAGTGCAGGTTCTGTTCTCACTTATATACTAGAATGAGATAATCAAATAGCATAACTGGCAGTTACTTGACTACATGTGTTACGAATGTTGTCAGAGAACAATCAAATGATCATGTCTAGTCTCGGTTAAAGTTGAGCTTGTCGTGAGCATATGGTTAAGTCGTATAGAATGGATGTGTTTCATTTCTCAACCCATTAACTCGAAGCACCAAGCCACGCTGTCTCTCTGTGCACGCTTATATGAAACCGACATTATCTATTATACTCTAACAATAAACAATACACACCACGCCAATTGTGAACATACCTTTATATTAATATTACAGCAACAAAGTTACTAAATTATAAACTTCAGAACAGTATTAATCAGGCAAATCATCACTTAGTATGCCTAACTCTTAAATTCAATAAATTATCACGCAATTCCTTGTATTTTATCAAGATGAATTCATTTTAAAAAGCATTGATGTCGCGCTTGTCTAGAATCACAGAGAGTGTTCGAACGGACGGATGCCGACAACCGTACGATAGAAGCTTGCGTTATAACAATGGATATTCATCAAATGGAAGGCGGTGAATTCAAAAGAATTCTCATTCAGCATTCGTAGAAGCCTAGCACCGAATCTGCTTTCGTACAACAATGGCCGAATGTTGTTCTTTGAATACTCACAGTGCTGCTAATCACAATCAGAGCACCATTGTTGAGAGAATCAAGACTCATGTTTGATGAAACATTCATGTTACTGGCAAAGTTTCCCACTCTCATGTATGCATCATGACTTGCTGTATCGAATGGTGGAACACATTTTACAGGACAAACAAAATGGTGAACAATGAAGAAACAAAATTAATTAAACCTTTCTCAATAGAAATAGCAATCCAGGTGGCTTTGAAGTCTATGAATATCTTCAACATATCATGTTGAACAATGATGAATTCATTAATCCCACCAACCGGCACCGATTGTAAAGGTGTTATTTGAAGTTATAATATGAATTGTTGGTCTAGAATTGTTGTAGTTGATTTTCTATGATGTTGTTTCTGGAGTCAGCAGTTATATATATATATATATATATATATATATATATATATATATATATATATATATATATATATATATATATATATATATATATATATATTTGAACGTGCTGTACGTTTCAGCAGAAAGTAATGTACCAATATATAATAATATATAAGTAATATATATACTCATATATAAGTAATGTACATATATATATATATATATATATATATATATATATATATATATATATATATATATATACATCGTCATTTATGTATTGGAACATCATCTTCTGTCGTCTGTATTGAATTATTCTTCAATTGAAAGGGTTCAACAAACATACTAACAGTTTGTGATAGTTTATCAATAGTTTATGCATAGATATATGTTTATCCTGAAACAGCTGGTAATTGCATCAGTGTGTGAACACAGACACGACGGTCCAGTGGACGACCGGGGGCGAGCGATGCAACCAGACGCGCCCACCCCCTGCCGTCACGTGATCCGCTCTAATCGCGAACCTCTGATCCTGATTCCGATCAATCCACACATTTGAAGACTAATTCTATCATACAGACCGTACGTGGAGCGTGTTTGTATACACTCTACTTCATTTTGTTGATTTTCGTGCGCACATTTTCTCAATTATACTCGTTAATGTGACTTGATTGACCACTTTACGTGACTCAGAGTGTATGTATATACTCGTATATTCATGATGGATAAAGGTTCCGAGCGACCGTCTCTCCTATTTTACACTATCAGTGCACGGATGTTTCGAGCCCGCATCTGTCGCGACTACACACGTATATAATCCACTTTAATCTAACCGAGTTATGTTCGACTCCCGTGGTTGTACGAAGCTTCCACGTAATTATATTTCTATTAGACAAACTATGTTTGCGCTTCGCTTGGAATTGATATCGTTTACAAATGTTCACGAGGTTATATTTATAACTTCCGTTCCAGTTCTAACGAGTCAACAGAGCTGTTGCTAAATATAGTCTGTGTGAAGAGACAACACACTCGCACGGGTATAACACGGTCCCAGGATCAATATGAAAACTGGTCGATTTGTTTCGGAAGATTCTGTAACTTTTTCTCGGATTGTTCTTCCTTCTCGAGGTTCAGAAAAAAGTCAACCTCAACTTCTCCTTCGCGCCAGTAGAGACAACTCAATGTAAATTGCACATAATTTAACGGTGTCAAATTTTTTAACGCTTCATCGCAAGATATCATCTCTGGAAATATTTTCTCTTGTTTAACAAATATGAACGATATCTATCAGGATTTTTTTTATATAATACTGAAGATTTCTGTAAGAATGTACCGGTAGCGTGATATAGTGTGATAAATGTGATATATAGCCTCGAGTAAACCTAATAAACCTCATAAATAACATTGAATTCAATGTGTATTGGCATCACAATGTATCCATCTAATTGACTCCAGTAGACACTCTGGTCGGATCTTCTATGGCAATAGTTGGGCTCAGTTAGATTATGTTATTGGAGGTCAGCATATATCATTGAATCGACCTGATCCCAACTGATCCATGCACAGCCGCGTGAAGCTTCACCTTGCCCATTGTTGAATATCAAGTTATGTATCGAGAAGGCTTATCTATAACTCGTGCCGATTGATACCAGTCGAGCTGTGATCCAGAAGGCTTATGTACAGATTGGAACAAAAGTTCATTGTATTGTTGTACCTGATGGAACCGGCTCACTCGCGTGACAGGAAAACAGGAATGGTATTTCACTTCTGGCTCGATCTCTACCGTTGAATGTAGTTTCTGTTGAGCCCTCATGAAGTTGAGTGACCATACAGGATTTTGTTGAGCACAAACTTCTCCACTGTTCACCATACAATGAGTGTTCACTCCATTTCCTATACGGTTAGGTTAGTTCTCATTTCAATTCGCCAACGGATTTTCATTTTATTTCATTTGAATCACATCAATCATTATCATTGGATCAATCAGCATATAGCTTGAATCATAGCTACAGTGTTGACGGTACATGACCTTGCGTCCCGGTAAGTCAAGCAAACCAGTCAGAAAGTTTTCCGTGAAGATCAAGACTGGTTCACATGGACAACTGGGACGGAAATATCATGCAACCGTGGCACCATGAATCGAGCGTGACACCCGAGTAATAAGTTTCAGAAAAACATGGCCGCAGCTTTGCCTCTCTTATCCTTGTTCTTATATACCCTTTTATGAATCAAAGAGCCATCTAGCGATGACGTTTGAAGTAGAGCTGGATGTTAGTACCCGCGTTTGAAAGTCCTATGCTGCCAATGCTATTCAGCCCGAATGATTTATATCATTGTGCGTCACAGTGAACGAATTCACTTATAATACGATAGTGGTACCGACATTATTATTTTTTTCTATTTTTCGAGATATTTACAAACTGTCAGACATGGGAGATAATGCAAGATTTATATCTTGGTGTTTCGCCTTCAACCCTGTGGATATAAGCAGGCTGACTTTTCGAAATACCAAAGTACCCAGAATGCAATCCCGCCGATTGCGGTCCCTAGGTGAGGCAAGGAGCGAATTGGCATCAAATTTCGAGAAGGGTTTGTAGGCTTTCTGGCAAGATACTATAGCAACATAGCAGACTGGTGAACTACCAAACATTCTGATTGGTCAATTCCAACCGGTTGACATTGTTGTCTGACAATGCATGACGTCAGTTGACAGAATGTATAGTTGTATAGTGTGACTCACCGACGAACCACGGGTTGCGCCTGTTGTTCTCGACGGTGAGCCCGAGGAAGTACTCCTCGAAGCCCTTGACGGGGTTGGCCTGCGGCTGGACGGAGAGCGTGCCCTCCACCTCGGCCTCGTTGCCGTCGGACACGAGCGAGCGCGCGCTCCAGCCGTCCGAGCCGATCCACGAGAAGCTGCCCGTGGCGTTGGTGCGTCGCACGGCGCGCATCACGCCGGCCACCTCCTGGTCCGAGCCGAAGATGATCACGCCTGGGGAGAGAGAAGCTCACGGTAACATGCGTCCAAAGCAACATCTTTACTGGTGGAATATCTCAATTACATAGACGATAGTATTGACAACAACAAGGAAATGGACACTGATTCCCTGGAGATGGAAAAGGCGTTTGTTGAGGTGCTAAACGTCAGGTTAATTGGTAGATTAACAGTCATTGTGCTAGTTGAAAGAATAGTTCGTTGATTAACAATTTTTATACAAGGTGGAATTAAGAAATTTAGAGTTGGAGAGGAAGTGTCTGGCAGAGTACTGGTTAGATCCGGAGTTCCGCAGGGAGGTGTTTTGGGTCCGATTATTTTCATTATTAACAATATGAATCTGGACATAGCGTCTAGCATACGATTATTTGTTGATGACTGTGTCGGCCACAAGTGGTTTTGTAGTGATGAAGATGAGAAGATACGTCACTTGGTCACTAAATGTATTTCAATACTGGAAAATGCAGGTATTGCGTTTATTTTTAAACGATGAGTACTGGATCCAGAGTATATTATGGATGTTGTATGACTAAAGCCCGGTATTACCAAGTCCAGTAAGCAGTTATCTGAGAGCTGTTGAAAACAAATATCACAGGTAACCATGGTGATAACAACTTTTATTTGCCAGTTGGAGTCTGGATTGCCTGGGAGGTATGTTATCCAGCTGTATGGAAGTATCTATGACATTCTAATTGTGAAGTGATCCAAAATTATTGATTCGTGAATATTGTCCAGAAGAGGAAATAGATGAAAGAAATGATCGTTCAAACGAGGCTTCACAGGGACGATATCACCACCCCAAATGATGATCGAAATGATACGACTCATGTATATATATATATATATATATATATATATATACCGGTATAAATATATATATATATATATATATATATATATATATATATATATATATATATATCGTTTTTGTTTTCACGTATTCCATCTTGAATGCAATAGAAATATATGTTTCTCATTATTTGAAATGTAATATCTTCGACCGGTTCGAATTCATCTCCTAGAAACACCCCCATTGGCTCTCAATAGAACAAAGCTACAACTCTACAACAGAGCTTTGATTTATGATCATTCAATGTATGAAATCAGAAACAGAAGTGCAACAGTTGCTAGTACGATAGTTGGATCGAGTTATAGTTATTATAGTTATTGGGTGGATGTGAACGACTTTGTGTGGCACATCGGATGCAGACCTGTCGGGAGCAGAGGTTCACGCTCAAAGGAGAGTTGCGAATCAAGAAGAGAAGGAAGTTGGGTAGGGCGGGAAGAGAGAAAGGAGGGGAGATGAGAACAAAGTTTGTTCATAAGGAGATAGAATGCTCGTCAGGCTACCATAGAACCTGGTTGAACAATCAGCCTGCTACTGTGGTTGTGATTGGAGGACACAGGTGGGGACATTGTTGTCCTCTTGTTACAACAATGAGTGAAGTCATTTGGAAGTTCAAGTTCATTCTATTGGTATCATCATGGATATATACAGCATGGATTATGAATGACATGATCTCACAGTGTATGGTTTATTGTCTGTTCAGGACTGATTTGTTCATATATAGTTACCCTCTCTCTCTCTCTCTCTCTCTCTCTCTCTCTCTTCCTCTCTCTTTACATATATATATCCATAAATATATATAAATATATATATATATATATATATATATATATATATATATATATATATATATATATATATATATATATATATATAAATATATGCATATACACGACGGGCATATTTGAAGACAGTTCACTTGAGTTCATTCACTCATCCAAGCGAAAGAATAATATTATCCTCAAGTTTTCATATTTCGCTGTTGCCAGATGTCATGATTTCGGTCACAAAAAGGACTGTGCACTGTTTATCCATTTCCATCTTTTGTCTTCTGTCTTAATTGTTCTGGAAACTTTTCCGTTTCTCGTACCGCTGAACGCTGAATGTTTTAATTACATCATCAAGATTAATTCTTCACAAGGAATTGTCTTTCGACCCATCAGGCTCTGGAGAAGCTGAAATGTGCTTCTTCTTTCAATTCACGTTATTTTTATTGCGAAGAACAACACAATTCTCACGCTGAGGGATTCAATTTGGAAAATTATCTCAGCTTTTTCCAATGGATGGTCTAGACGATATATATATATATATATATATATATATATATATATATATATATATAAATATATATATATATATATATATATATATATATATATATATATATATAAATATACATATATATATATATATATATATATATATATATATATATATATATATATATATGTATATATATACATATATATATATATATATTTATATATATATATATATATATATAAATATATATATATATTTATAAATATATATATATATATATATATTCATATATATATATATATATATATATATATTCATATATATATATATATATATATATATATATATATATATATATATATATATATATATATATATATATATATATATATATATACATATAAATATATACAGACAAGAATAGAGAGAAAGAAATGTGTGCGAATGGAGTGAAGAGTGAAAAATCCAGTACCAAGTAGTAAAACTCTCAAGACAGTGTTTTACATTTGCCTCCAGCTGCACGACGATATTTCACTTGAGAAAACAAACTGGATGATCTTCCATTACATTCGTCTCGCAACTCGACAAGAATATTGGAATAAAATGAAGAAAAAACACTTCGAGTACTCGACAAAACTTCCATGTTGCACGCCATTTTACTTCCGAGAGCAAACAGAAGGAAATCCCTCTCAACTCGTGATCCGGATGTGATTCCATTTCCGTGCTTGCTTGTCTTCACGAGAGATGACAGGCCTCACCGAGACTGGCACCTGAAATAACGCCCTAGGCCAGCTAGATACAAGAGACCAGGATTTTGGTTGGTCAATGTGACCTAGGAGAGCTAAATACCATGACAATCCGAGATATTCACAATCACGGTCTCTTGGACTGCAAACATGTGACCCATTTTGGCCCACTTCAATATATGTATATATATATATATATATATATATATATATATATATATTCATATATATATATATATATATATATATATATATATTCATATATATATATATATATATATATTTATGTATATATATATATATATATATATATATATATATATATATGTATCTATGTATATGTATATATATATTCATATATATATATATATATACATACATATATATATATATATATATATTTACATACACACACACACATATATATATATATATATATATATATATATATATATATATATATATATATATATATACATATATATATATATATATATATATATATATATATATATATATATATATATATATATATATATATATATATTTATATATATATATGTATATATATATATATATATATATATATATATATATATATATATATGAAAAAAAAAAAAAATATATATATATATATATATATATATATATATACATATATGTATACATATATATATATATATATATATATATATATATATATATATATATATATATATATATATATATATATATATATATATATATATATATATATATATATATATTTAAAAATACATATGTGTGTATGAAGTTTCTTATTCTTGAATGAATGAATATTCTTCCCTCATGAAGGTTGCCTCTTCGATAAAGAATAACACAACGATAAGATAATAATAAATACATCGAGAGAGCAAAAACTTGAATAAATTGCGTCTGATACAACAAATGTTGATATTACTATAGGTATGACCTAGAAAGGATGATATTGTTATCTCAGTTGCAATAAATGGTTCAGGAGAGCAAGGATTCACATTATTGTAACAAAATTGTAATGCAATGCATGCATATTTCTCCGAATCAGATTGTTGATCAGAAACCCGAGGGGCGAGTGTTCAAACAATATGAAGTGTCATATCCAATGAGATCGATCAATTGTAAGCAAGAGTTGACCCGTCTCGATCAGATTAGTAGATTACATTATATAACAGGGTGTTTTCTTCACGACTCCTGAATGCAGCCCGCAATGCATCGGTCGCAGCAGCATTCATGTATCGCGACAGCACTGGCAGGAACGGCACCACCACAATTATTAATTCCAATTCACTCACAATTGAGTGATATATGATGGATTGTGACAGATAATGATGAATATTCCACGGTAATGTGATTCTCACCATTCCGTTATGTGGTTCAATAGATGAATAGTACATTTCAGGATTACCTCGTAATCATTGATCATTGTTTATTTCAATATAAACTGATAATGGGTCAATACTGTTCATATTGGGTTCAACACCGCACTGCGATAATAACTGAGATATATTTGCGTCGGAAAATTATCCAAGAGATGAGGTGATATAAGAGATTCCGGTTTCTGAAGTGATGGGAAGGAAGCGGTCGTGACCCATATAGTTGAAATCAACCGTGCATTTACCCGGGCTTCAGAGGAGAACACGATGGAGACAGCATCGAGGCTCGATCTAACCACGGAACAAGCGAGTTACCATTGAGCAACCAGTGCCGGTGCTCTCTCGAAATGATATAGCTATAGATATAGAAAGGTGACTTCTACTTAGAATTTTTTTGGGTAAATATGATAGTTACCATAAAACTGTGATATAGTAGGAAAACGCGGAATTTGCGTTGTGAGATGAGCTTAGAAGTATGGAAATCTAGAGTAGAAAAGATTCTTTCAGCTCAATCCACATTTACGGACCTTGGATTTCTCCAAACGTTCAAAAACCTCACATGCAACTTGTAGATATTTATAGTGCTGCAACATGTCACATATACACTGCAAAATCAATTGATCCAAATAATCAATAAAATTTACACTTTTATTGCGTTTTCTTTCTTATTTCTCATTCGATTGTTGCAAAATTCTCTGAAAAGATGTATATATTAATATTTTTCATATTCGGTGAAAATTTGAGAGCTTTTGAAGAAATCTCTTTTTTCAAGTATTTTTCCTCCCGGTCATTCTTATGAGGATTTTTCAAACTTTTCGATTTTTTCCGGGAAAATTTTCATATCAATTTTTCTGAAAAATCAATCTCTGCCCATTCTATCATAAAAAAATATGTAGAAAAAGTTTTAAATCGATAGGTATTTTATCCTGACCTGTATGCCGCGCACAAAATAATAAAAACAAACATTAAAACGAAGCCGACATATTTTTTTTGATATGTGTAATGTAACCTTCCCTACTACACTCATCTATTAAATCTTATTCCATTGATGAACAAATTCCTTCTTTTGTGGAGATGAGTTTACGCTGTGATTCTCTTCTCTTACACAAAAATCACATCTGAAAAGTTCTCTACATGCAAAGCGTGTAATATGTATAACAAACCCCTGAGGCTGAAAGATAATATTATGTAGGGGTGTTTTTCTATCCCATTTACTTTTCCACGGGAATACGGTCATAAGGGTCCAGAACCCACGGTCGGTGATGCTATCGGCACGAGAGGGACTGACGACCGTCCTGGGAGGCTGAAATAATTGAAACAATAGACCCTGGTTGTGGAAGGACGAGGTAGTGGGAAAAGGGGAAGGGAAAGTGCGATTGTAGCGTTTGTCTTGTGGACGTGTAGCGGAATGTGAAGGAACTATCATTGTGTCGACCTTGACAATGTCAAACTGTAAACACAGGCTCCATCTTAGTGACGTCACACATTTTTGTGGTAAGCGGACAACAATGTTTCCCGACTTTTCTGGTAGCTATGGTAACCCGAGACATAGCTACATGATGTGACATTGCCATCCACAGAAAGACAAATTCATTATCATGTTCTTGAATATTCGATACAAAAATTGAGGAACAATTGAGAATAAAGGAGAAACTGGAGAAGCTAAAGAATCAGAGAGACTCCAAAACTGATACATACAGAGTTCAAAGACATATACGAATTCATATATATATATATATATATATATATATATATATATATATATATATATATATATATATATATATATATAATATATATGAATATATATATATATATATATATATATATATATATATATATGAATATATATATATATATATATATATATATATATATATTATATATATATATATATATATATATGAATATATATATATATATATATATATATATAAATATATATATATATATATAAATATATATATATATATATATATATATATATATATATATATATATATTATATATATATATATATATATATACATATATTTATATATATATATATATATATATATATATATATATATATATATATTTATATATATATATATATATATATACATATATATATATATATATATATATATATATATATATATATATATATATATATATATATATATATACATATATATATATATATACATATATATATATATATATATATATATATATATATATATATATATATATATATATATATATATATATACATATATATATATATATATATATATATATATATATATATATATATATATATATATATATATAACATTGGTGTTAAGTAAATCAAACACACGCATGTTGATATGTCCCACTTCCGGAATACGTTTCTTATAGGCAATGTTCACTTCTTTCATCAACAGCATATCTCAAGTTTATACATTAACCATGAATAATGAGTACAGTGGAAACTTATTGATGGAGGGAATGTTTATGTTGTGTCAAAAGTTCTGAAATGTAATATTCCTGGTAGGCCGTAAGCAAGGAAAAGTTTTCACTTACGACGAGCCTTGATGATGATTCGAACCGGAAAATCCTTCATTCATATTTCACTGGAACGATTGGAGCAGTGGCTAGTGCACCAAGCCGTCATTCTGTTAACCGGGGTTTGAATCCCGTGGTGCAGATGAATACAGGGACGGTTCCTTCACATCACCCAGAAGACCGAAGAGGGACGTCTGCTTGCCTCGACATTCTCACGGAGAATACAGCAACTTTCTCTCTCTTTCCTCATCTTCATCTCTCTCTCTCTCTCTCTCTCTCTCTCTCTCTCTCTCTCTCTCTCTCTCTCTCTCTCTCTCTCTCTCTCTCTCTCTCTCTCTCTATCTTCCTCAATCTAATCCTCAAACTTTCTTCAAACCAACCTTTTATCGCTTCTGTAAGGAAAACAACAACAATTCTTAACTCACTATCCTTCGTAATTTAATTTCCGCAACGTGATAATAATGTAAATCGACTTTCAGCTCACGACAAGAGAGTCGGCCTGTGAGGAGGGGGGGAAGGGGGGTAAGAGTAGTGGGGAGGGGGGAGGGGCGGGGAGGAAACAGAACTCGGACGAAACTTTTTGTTTCACAAAACACGCCCCCCGTGCGTTGAGTCGACTAGACTTGAAGATATACGAGCGAAAAAAACAGAATGCGGTAAACTCAAACTTGTTTCTTTTCCCATTGCTGATGGTTTGTGTGTACCGTATGTATAGGCCTATATATATATATATATATATATATATATATATATATAATATATATATATATATATATATATATATATATATATATATATATATATAGATATATATATACATATATATATATATATACATACATATATATATATATATACATACATATATATATTTATATATATATATATATATATATATATATATATATATATATATATATATATATATATATGAATATATATATATATATATATATATATATATATATATATCTATATATATATATATATATATAAATATATATATATATATATATATATATATATATATATATATATATATATATATATATATATATATATAAATATATATATATATATATATATATATATATATATATATATATATATATATACATATATATATATATATATACGATAATGAAAAAGTCTCCATCTTACGATGTTTCTCAATGGAAAGACTGCATATCCACCGGAAGTTGTAGTGGGTGGGGTTAGAGGGGGTTAGAGAGGGGTGGGGGAAAATGTTATCATTGCCAACATCACATGAAGAACAAGCGAACGAACGCCAGCCGAGACTGTTGCCAACCTCTCAGAGCCGGCTGTAATCGCGGACGAGTGCTAGTGCACGAATCTGTCGCCAGGCGAAGAAGATTAAACTTTACTTTTAAGGGCATCGAGAGACGAGCAGAGTTTACATAATGATGCTGTGAAAGTTTGTTTTGGCGAATCTTTTCTGTCGACTGAAAGAATCCCAACAGAAACTAGTGCTTACTAGTGCTTAGTTTTGATTGGAGGAAAGGAAGTTATTATATTCCAACTTGTGAATGGTTCTTGGTGATGAGAGAAAGGTTGTTTCAAGTTACTGAAGACCTGATTTCGCTCTACTCGATAAAACGAGAATGTATTCGTTTGTCGATTCTTTTTTGTTCGTGCAAAGGTGAGCAGAAGAATATTAAAATTAATATTTCGTGCGGGATACTTCTGAAGCGTTGTCTTAGTCGACTGAGGCACGGAACGCGATTACACTCGGTTGTATTTCTACTAGGAAAACGCGGGATGCGCGTTGTTAGACGAGCTTAGGGGTATAGAAATCTAGAATGAAAAATAATTTGTCAACCCAATCTACATCTACAGACCTTGGATCACTCCAAACGTTCAAAAACCTTACGAGAATCAGTTATGTCACTGCCTTCCTCTTCATTCATTTCAATCGTTTTGAATTAATTGGTGACACTTGTTGCTATAGATTTAATTGGTTCCCGTAATAGCCCAAATTGATGGGAAAATGCTTTATAAATGCGTTTTCTTCGTTATTTCTCATCCGATTGATGCGAAAAATCTCTCAAAATGTGCTTAATAGTTTCCTTTATATTCGGCGAAAATTTGAGAGGTCTTGAAAAATTTTGATTTTTCAAGTATTTTCCTCCGGGTTATTCTAATGGGGATTTTTGAAATTTCTAAAATTCATAAAAAAAAAAGTTACCACCCGATAATGCCACAAAACTATACAGATCTAAGTTAGATAAGGAACCATGACAAAAAAAAGTTTGAAGTTGATAGCTGTAGCCGTTTGACCTGTGGAGAACCGACAAAAAAACATAAAAAAAAAAAAAAAAAAAAAAAAAAAAACATAAAAACGAACACCAATTTTTTTCAGTATGTCAAATTGAATCCTCGCTAAAGCTCGTCTAACAAGATTGTGAGGTATTTTCCCATTTTAAGAAAATATAAAGTGAACTCCGCGCAATATCAGGCAAACTCATTGGAGAATTCGCAGATACAAACCAAAACCATTCGCAAGCAACTATTTCTGGGCATCACTCATCCTCCAACCCGGAGATGAGTGTACATGATACTCAGTGGTGTTTTAGTCGACGTTTCTGCGTGATCTGAGAAGTGCTCGGTATTTCAACCGAGCTGTGGCTGTTCTATAATCGTTACAGACGACTGTCGAATGTGATTTGACACATCAAATCAAATTTCATGTATTTTTTTCATCATTTGAAAAAAAAAAAGATTCTTTCAGTGTTGTAAAAATTTCACTGCATATAAAAAGAACTTTCAAGAAAATGCCAGTGATTCTGTGACCGCAGCCGCCCTACATGTGTGTGGTTATGGGATGAGTGAGTAGTCTTACCTCTGGCCCGAGGTTTGGTCAGCAGCTTGAGAACGATGTTGTCGTAGGCGATCTCCTCAGCCACGCCAGAGTCCTTGACCAGCTTCTCCTTCACGGCGATACAGATGCCGTGCTTGCCCAGCAGCGTCTCCAGCTCCTCGAACGCCTGGAAACACAGAGACACGTCAGACACGCACAAAAACACAGAGAACACGGTAGACACGCCAAAAATCACAGAGACAGGTCAGTCACGCCCCAAAACACAGATACACGTCAGACACGCCCCAAAACACAGAGATCACGGTAGACACGCTAAAAAACACAGAGACACGTTAGACACGTTAGACACGCCCAGAAACACAGAGACACGTTAGTAACGCCTGAACACACATAGACAGGTTAGTCACATCCAAAAACACAGAGACACGTTAGTCTCTGGTACGGGTGGTCGAGTGGCTAAAGATTTCTCAATTTTATAATAACAAGAGTGAAAAGATCATTCGTATGTGACAGTACCACTCGATATTCTAACCTTCGTTTCTCACCTCACCTCACCGCGTACCGTTACATACACATGACATGTTATATACTGTTACCTCTCATCTCATTCATGATTTACCGACACCAATATCTCCTGGTCATCAGTGTTGTGCGTCGTTGAACCCAGTAATGTTAGAGAAAGTAATTAAAAGTGCTCTCTCTCTTCTCTCTCTCTTCTCTCTCGCTCTCACTGTGCGTGTAATCACGCGTGTGAAAGTCGTTTGAAGTGGCCGGAGCTGTTGTTTCAGTGCCGCGAGGCTCGGGTTCGAGCCACGGTCACGTGACCCTGTTGCCTGTGGTGACCCGTCGGCTGACCTCTCTGTCGCTGGAAGGTCACAGCCTGAGGTTTTCCACGGGGAACCGTGCGGGTCAACCCTCTGAGACCTCGCCCACGTTCTGGGGTAGATAATTATAAGGTTCAGTTGATATTCCAATACTGATATTTGACCAAGGCCCGGTATTACCAAATCCAGTTAGCTGTTATCTGAAAGTTGGTGAAAACCAATATCCCACGTAACCATGGTGATAACAACTCTTATCTGCCAGTTGGAGCTACTCCCACGTTGGTAATACCAGGCTTAAAGGTTGTTCTATAATCTGTAGGATCAACAGTTGGATGCTCAAATCAGTGTCTCATGTACTCGTGTCTAGCAAGAGTTTGTTGATGCTGAACTTGCGTAAATTCGAATCATCCGTCAGTTAAACTAAAATAATCCAGTCTTTTTCCTTGTTGCAGTCATCGATATTGTTTCATAGGCAATCACAACAATTTCTATTCCATTCGATTATTCCAATTTCATATTGATCAACCTTGGTTTTTCGAATCCATCATTATAGCATTAACCACAATTACCCACTTGGTGACGTCAAATATCAGAGCCACATCGACTTTTAAGATTCTTCAATGTGAATTTTAATGACATATTGTAATCAAAAAGACTCTTTTCGGACATTTTCTTGTCCGAATGTGTCTAAAAATAGAATTGTGGTTAATACTATTCATTGTATCATTTTTTTTTCAAATACTCGTGGCCTATATTGTAGGAACTATTTCAGCATTAGTTCAGACTACAGAGAGAAACCACAAAAAACCTCTGTGGAGATGGACGGTGGCGGGGATCGAACCAGGTCCAATATTCCACTTATCTCCCGGATCACAAGAACCGAGCGCTTTAGCAACTGAGCTACAAATGCCAGCTCCTTCGGATACTTGTATTCGACATTTCAAAGGCACTTGACGATTCTTTGAGTCAATCATTTCGATTCCTTTGTCACATCTGGTCGTGACGTATACCCCCCTCCCCCCCCCTCTCTTCACGGCCACATGGTTGAGCAATGCCAATCAGCCGGCAGCCAATCAGGCGCGGTCAGCTGAGTGCGACGATCGGATTGGTCGATTGGATCAGGCCGGCTGAGCGCAGCGGAGGGTGAAAACGGTTCCTCGGATTAGAGTCTGCGGCCGGCGAGTAATGCTATACACCACGTGACTCGCAGCTGACCTCGAGAAGCTCAGATTGTAAATGTTGATCGATTTCTGTCATCATAAAACTATCTGGAAATAGATTTGGAACGAATAATGACGATGTATTATTTTTATGATTCCAGAGAAAACTGGAAATTATAATCCCAATTTCAAATGATACGATTTATTTATTTTTCATTGAGACGTTTTGCCGAGTGGTCAATACACTGAACCGTCATTCAGGAGCCCCAGGTTCGCTTCCCGCCATGGTCGACCACCCTGACAGGGTTTTTTTCGTGGTTTTCCTCTGTCGTTCAGGTCAATACTGGGATGGTTCCTTGACAACAGGCCACGACTGACTCCTTCCCACCATCCAAAATCACCTAATAAAATGCCTTTTCTTCTAATCTCTCATCTCATATATCATTCACCGACGCCAATAGATCGTAGATCGTAGTAAAGTGCGTCGTGAACACAATATAGATGAATAAAAGAAAATGTATTTATTTCACCTTCAGACTATGGCTCTTTTTCTTTGTCGTGACGTAGAAATCAATCGATTCTCTTCAAATGTTTCTGTACAGAATCAGTGACGCCTACGTCAAGATACATAGTCTCTGCAGGACAATCTTATTCTCATAATTCCTGAAATTAAGATGATTTCTGGTTCTCTACAAAATTTGAGAGATGTATTTATTCATAATTCATTGACATTCAGTTTCAGAGCTAAGTTGTCTTTCACGACCCCACCGGCAGCTTGGTTATCCGGGGTACGAATGGGGACGAAAAGAAAAAAAGAGATTAAAAAAGCCTACAGAAAATGTGCATGAATGAGTCAGGTAAATGTAATAGAGCCTTGTTCCGCGTGACGTCACACGTTGTTGTGACAAGCGAACAACAATGTCCCCAACTGTGTCCTCCAATGACATCTCCAGTAGCAGGCTGTTTGCTCTCAACACTTCTAGTTGCTATGGTAACCTGGCAAACAACTTCACAATGGGACCCTCTGCCACCCACTAAAAGACGAATCTATTCTCATGTTCTTCAATACCAGAGAGGGACGAGATATAGGGAAGCTGACAATAGAAAAGGAAATTGAAAAAGAGATTCTAAAATACACATTTCAGATCAAAATAACTGATATATGAACATCTCCAAGTTTTTTGTAACATTTGTCGGAACTCTTTATTTTGTACGTTCAACATTTGAAACCTGAGACAAAGTCACTGTCGCCCAATGGAGGCTCAGGATAGACGGGTAGGATCGTTCGGGGGAGGGAAGGGGGAGGGGACGCATCACGAGGGCAATCCCACCACTGAAACTCTAACACTGTATACAGAAATACTAAATCTATTTTCATTTCTGATCTCCTTCGATTTTTCCGATTTTAATCTTGAACTAACATTGTTCTTATTCGTACAATCGTTTTCTTCTCTCACATAAGTTTGTCACAATAAACATTGCATGTGAAGTTTTTCAATTAGCTCCTCCAGAAGTTAAACAACTCAGCCACAATAACTTGACATCCTCAGCACAAAAACAAATGCAGAACTACTTACACAACTTTACACAACTTTACACAACTTTATACAACTTTACACAACTTGAGAGATTTGTCAATTCAATTGTAACTAAGAAGTCCATAGCAACCCGGCTGACTCAGGGAGTCAAGGCGTTTCCATGGCAACTGAAGTCGCGTCGGGCGTGGGTTCGATTCCCGCTCAAGTCGTGGGTTATTTCAGACATTATTCAGCTGTTGTTACCTCATTCGTACCCCAAACTAGCCCAGCTCTTCGTGGGGTCCATCATCTGAATAGTCGAGGATGTAATCCCTATTGGTTGGTTTAGTTTGTGAGGCCGAGTCTATAATATTGATAGCCGATACTCAGTCAATAACTTTGTTCACTCGCTTGGATAATCAAACGATACCATTAGATTATTGAACTCTCTTATTTTCCACTCCAGAGCATGTTACATAATTCATGATCATATATTACATACATAATGCAGGCCTTTGATGGAAGAATAAAATGTGATTCTCTTACGCGGGATTCTTGTTTTCAAATTAAGATTAAACACAATTGAAATCTCTGTCTTAAAATTAAATTCTTGCGATCAATTCCATTTTACCTTAAAACGTTCATAATTGATGTATATATTCATAGAGTTGAGATATTGGTTACATGAACAAGAATAAAATGATATTTGAATTTAATTTGAATTGATTCGAATATGTTGGAATTCGTTCATATTGTTGAAAAACAAATCAACGTCGGTTTTGTGACGAAGAAGGCGTAGCTCAATAAACAAACCGACGTCGGTTTTGTAACGAAGAAGGCGTAGCTCAAAATGAGTGAATGGCCTGATATTCCAGTGTGGTTTATGAGATATCTCTCCAAGACATTCATGATTTCATCGGAACTACTCAGTTGTAATACGTTTTCGCTTGCACGTTGTATATACTACTCATTCATTACGTATGACGTCAGTGTCTTGATCCATGCATTATTTCATTCAACTAATATTATGTTTGTTTTGTTGGATTCTTCTCGAGTTGGTTTCGATGTATTTTAAATTGTGTGTTTGTATTTCTTCATTATCTACACTTGGAGAATCAAGGACAGTGAAACAGGTTCGAATCATTATTTGTTATGGTTTCGTCAACATAAATATTAACTCTTGCCACTAATGCCCGCACACAAGATTCAGTTCTTACGCGGAATTCTTCTTCTTTTCTCTTTTCTTGATTTTGCAATGTTAACCCACATGTATATATTCGGTTCACTTTATCACTGTTTGTATTGTTTTCCTGTTGTGAATAAGATGAAGAATAAAAAGATTTAGACATTGAAATGACCACTAGTGATAGGCGTGACTAATCGCCGAAGCCACCTGGATCTATGCTTCATGTGTGCATTTAGAGATACTCTGATAGGTAATGTCAAATTACCCACACAACAAACAGCCCATTTGATTGGACGTTTGTGGGCGAGTCAATCACTAGTCGTCAACTGAGGTTAACCTGAGAGAACCTTGTGCATGCATGCACCTGAGGAAAACCCTGATGTTTATTGTTGCAAGGTTTTCTCTATCGATTGATGGATGAACAATGGATAGAACTTACATCCCTCACGTATAGAGCTCCGACTGCATGTGTTTCTTGTTCTCACTGCACAGGTCGCACGGATTGGCTGATCGACATGAAACTTTTCCTACATACCGTACGCAAACTTACTCGATTCAGAACTGTAGAGTTTCAGAGTTACATCAATCAAACCAACTTTGAGGATCACCATCTCAAATTTACGAAAAAAAAAACAGTTGAGAACATTTTAAAAATAAATCATCTTCAAAAAAAAAAATCAAATTTTTCCTGAATGCGAACACAAAAAATGATACACGCTATTGGAAAATCATATGCAATTCGGATCAGTCGTTCTGAATGAAATAATTTACTGACACATTTTATTAATCAAATTGATAGAAATGTCAGCAGAATCACGATGTAGTGATACCAATCTGTGTCATCCTTATACATCATGATGAAATAGGCTTCTGTCACGTAACAAATGACAAACAATAGTTACCATAGCAATACATCAAACTGGTGGACTAACAAAGATTGTGATTGGTCAATTCCAACTGGTGGGCATTGTTGTCTGTCTCTCTTTCAACAATGGGTGACGTCACTTGACAGAAGCCTATAGGTTGGTATCACTCAAGAAGGTTAGATATTCAGATACTAGTTAAATACTAGTATCTAACCTCCTTGGTATCACTAGATCGTGGCAGAATCATGTAGGCAAGATCCACGGCTTCCTAGATCCGATATTCACCGAATGGACTATATTTCAGATGAGTCAAGGTGTGTAGAGTTCTCGACTGTACCAGAGACTTCAGAAGGTAGAACTGCTTTATCGACTCTGATTACCCATACAGATATCTCGCTCATTTTACAACACATATTCTGTGTCTGCTCGGTTTTTAAATCACATTCGAATGACTGAGTCAAGGTTTTTGCAGTGTGTGGTTGCTTGCGACGTGGCGTGCAGTGTTCATTTCCTAATGCAGTAGTCGGGTACAAGACGTTCACAACCTGTGTTTGATACGTGAGAGACGTCTCACGTAAGCCAAGCTCGGAACCATAATGTGATGTCACAAGCATCTGATGTAGCATGAAACAAATTATAAAAACCTTCCGTCCATGAGAAACTTGTATTTTGTTAACATCTTCAGATGAGCGATACCCAAGACTCCATCCGACTCTTATAGAGCTTTGTGTCTGTGTGTGTGTGTGTTTTATTTGTAAGCACTGCGCAGGTCGCAGGGTTAGACTGATCGACATGAAACTTTTTTTTTGTACTGGTAAATTTATCCAACTTGGATTTTTGTAGTTTATAGTTTTTTGAATGAATCGGTTCGGCCATTTTTGAGAATATCATCTCAAAATGTCTGAAAACCCCATGAGATCAGGCTGGGCAAGAATGTTTGAAAAATAAAATCTCTACAAATGAAATGAAAATTTTCTAAATGTGTACACACGAATGATACATATTATCACCATTTTGTATGCGATTCGAACCAGCCGTTCTGAAGAAAACAGTGGTATATAATTACGTTCTCACCTGCCTTAAACCTCACGTGTCACGTGTCATACCACCCCAACCCTGTGTAACGGCGGTGTCAACCTTGGGAACTCATTCAGCTCATTTAGTTATTTGGTGGATTTGTTCATCCATTTTTCTGTAAGTTATTTTCATTCCAATTTTGTCACACATTTTATCTTGACTAAAACAAATTTGATGGATATCATATAAAAAACACCCCAAAAAAGAAATCCCTTCTAGGACCCTTATAACTAGGACTCCGTATATTGGAGGCCATAAAAAAATCACTTTTAAATAGCTGATTGAGTTGTTTGCTTGACGACCCCACCAACGGTTAGGTTATACGGGGGTATGAGAAAGCAGGTGATTATGAAACTATTGAGTGAGAGGACGGTTACACAAACCCACGCCTTATGCGGGACTGGGACCCACACCCAACAGTGACCTCAGTTCCAATGCCGTTCGATGATTGACTGAGCCACGGGGGTGACTCTCTCCAACAGCGTGGAAAAGTATCGATTCATTACCGATCATCGATGGTGAATTGGTACAACTGATCGGTGAGCTCAGGTTGCCCCGAGTTACCCGCAGGAGACCAACTGGGGCGGACATAAAGGTCACGGCGAGGTCAGCCCTCAGACGGAGGGGTGGGAGGGGGAGGGGGAGGAGGGGGAGGGGGCAGTAAGAGCATGGAACTTATCGAGAGCAATTTTCCACAAGATCAGGTTTCAAATCATTGTACGTCGATAAAGTGTCATATTTTTTGTGACCAGATTTCGACTTGAATGAGAATTGCAATAGTTTCAGACGGTGATGATCATAATGATATCGTGACCTTGACACGCTTTCTTCTCCAGCTTTCAATGCCGGAGATGGATCACGTGATTGACATTCTCACATTCCTAATTTCTTATTCGAGATTACATTCGAAATGACACAATATGAAATATCATCAGTATTTTTAGTGTTTTCACTGTGATTTTGTGTTTTTTGTGTTTTTATATGTTTTTTTCATGTTAATTGTGTGGGTTTTTATGTTTTTTTTTCTTTCAATGTTTTTTGTGTGTGTTTTTTGTGTGTTTTTTTTCATGTCTTTTGTGTGTGTTTTTATGTTTTTTTTTCTTTTAATGTTTTTTGTGTGTGTGTTTTTATGTTTTTTTAATGTTTTTTTCATGTTTTTTTGTGTGTTTTTATACGTCTGAAACATGTGAAGTGAATTCATTGTTCATCAATTGAGCTAGACTGAGGGTGAATTAGTGATACCGTTTAGGAGCTCTTGGTTGATCCGATACTCAGACGTGGTCTTGTCAACAAGAGGGACAGTTACCTCTACAAAACAATGAACTTCAACACGAGGACTGCGCTGTCTGTGACTATACTCTCTCCGCAGATAAAGTCTCTCAGTCTCCAGAAGTCCAGAGCACATCACAATTATACATTGTTCTAGCGATATATCCGGATATTACGAGCATTGGTACTAGACAAGAGAAGCAATTCCTGATTACAAAATTATTCAATAAATTTCCGGCTGAATTGAGAGAAGTATCAAAAATATCGCAAGTGAAAATTGACCTGAAGCAATGGATATCTAAGAATGTGCAAATACTTGACCAGAGATGAAAAATAGTGACACACTACTTATGCATATACCCAATATGATATATTATATGGCATTATATAGCAAGCATCATAAATTATATAATGCTTCATTCTCTCAGTCACTTCTTTAGCCCATTTACTTTTTCAATTGTATTGTTCGAATATAAACATATATATTTGTACATTCAACTGTTTCTATTCTTATTTCGCGGAGCTTTCAAGATGTTTATTTCAAATGACCATGATATATGTAATATGTTAACAGTGTGTAGACCCACAGACAAGTCAAATCTTATGTGACTTTGTGGGTCTACGTTATTATCATAATGTACTAATATAACATGTAAATAAAAGTCTCTAAAAAAAAATTAAACTAAACAAAACACACACAATTTTCTATTTTCTATTTTGAACCAAGTCTCTTTGGCAATGTTCTTTTCTTTCCTTCATCAGCAGATCTGATAAATGAGAAGTCATTTGATGAAAGAAAATGAGTGATGGATTCAAATTGGCACAATCAGGCTTATCTCTTCACTAATTGCAGGTTGTTAGAAGATCATAAAACACAAACGTTGGAACATGAAGCGTATTGCCAGGTGTTTTCCGAGAGAGTTTATTGTAGCAGGACGTATATTAACACAAGATAAATCAGGTTTACAGTGCCCCATGTAGGTCAAGACGAGCGTCTAGGGCGATCAACGCGATCTATACCGAGTCGCAAGGACCTAGGAGACGACCAATTTCACGGTACATAACTCTCCGTTCCACTTCACAAGTGTTGTGGAGATTTCACATCAAGTGTTGGGCACATCATGGACACGATATCGATACGCCATGTTGTATAGCTGATAGGAATGTTAGCGTTGAGAGGGAATATTGATATTTCAAGAAATCATACATACGCACATTTGATCAATCTTTAATCAATCCCTTTTCTTCATTCTGTAATATATATATATATATATATATATATATATATATATATATATATATATATATATATATATATATATATATATAAATATATATATATATATATATTTAAATATACATATATATATAATATATATATATATATATATATATATATATATATATATATATATATTCATATATACATATATATATAAATATATATATATATATATATATATATATATATATATATATTCATATATACATATATATATATAAATATATATATATATATATATATATATATATATATATATATATATATATATATTCATATATACATATATATATATAAATATATATATATATATATATATATATATATATATATATATATATATATATATATATTCATATATACATATATATATATAAATATATATATATATATATATATATATATATATATATATTTATATATACATATATATATATGAATATATATATATATATATATATATATATATATATATATATATATATATATATATATATATATATACATATATATTTATATATATATATATACATATATATTCATATATATATTTATATATATATATATATATATATATATACATATATATTCATATATATATATATATATATATATATATATATATATATATATATATATGTATATATATATATATATATACATATATATTCATATATATATATATATATATATATATATATATATATATATATATATATATATATATATATATATATATATATATATATGAATCATAACACAAAATAGGACTCTGCCTCCTTGAATATGAATGATATCGAGCTATAGTCTGGCGAAGGTAATATTGTAATTGACTACATATTCAGAATAAAATGAAAAAAGCATGTAATATGAAACCATACACACTCGATCCCTCAGAGCTTCAGGCCCTATGAATGGTTTCTGAATATTCAAATGGATTCTCTGAAAGCTAAGAGAAGTAGATAATGAATGTAACTATTACTGAGGTTGAATTGCGCCTCCAGCTTCAACCAAGAGTCCAATCACTTCTCTGTCTAACGATACAGAATATGATATGGTTGGTTTATGAATGGATTACGAATGTTTCTTCTCGACTCGATGAAGATTTGCTGGATTGTTATCACTTTGGATAAGAAAGCAGAGGGGCTAATCACTCGCCAGTATTATTAATGTTGTTATTACAATGCCTAGCAGACCGTGGCGATCTGCTGGATTATTCTCACTGTAAGAACTGTATGGAACAGTAATATGAAACTGGATAGATGCTAGATTCTCTTTGTTTCTTATGTAGACTAGGATAATCTGGGATTTGCGTTGTGAGATGAGCTCAGAAGTATGGAAATCCGGAATAAAAAATAAGTTGTCAGCTTTATCCACATCCACGGACCTTGGATTATTTTGAACGTTTAAAAACCCTGTCAGAATGAATTATGTCACGGTATTCCTGTTACATTCATCAGTCATTTCAATCGTTCCGAATTAATTGGTGACATTTGTTACTATATATTCGATTGTTTTCCCTCAACAGGTTTGATTAATTTGATAGGTTTTTGTTATTTTGTGCGTGGCATACAGGTCAGAAAAAAATACTTATCGACTTGAAACTTTTTCCGCATATTTCTGTTATACCAGAATAGGCTGGTATTGTTATTCAGAAGGATCGATCGGAATCTTTTTCCGGAAAATAATCGGATAGTTTGAGAAATCCTCATAAGAATAACCCGGAGGAAAAATACTTGAAAAACAAGAATTCTTCAAAAGCTCTCAAATTCTCAGCGATTGTGAACAATATTATTATACACCTTTTCAGAGATTTTTGCAACAATCGAATGAAAAATGACGAAGAAACCTCAATAAAAGTGTACATTTCATTGAATATTTGAATCAATTGGTTTTGCAAAGTGTTTATGCGACAGGTTGCAGGTTACTATGAATATCAACAAGTTGCAAGTAAGGTTTTTAAACGTTTGAATTGATCCAAGTCCCGTAGATGTGGATTGAGCTGACAGAATATTTTTCATTCTAGATTTCCATACTTCTAAGCTCATCTCACAACGCGCATCCCACGTTTTCCTAGTTTTATAAGCATGTTGGTAAGATCGCCCTTGTGGTACCCCGTCCGAACGATCCTACTCTCATCCATAACCTGAATTGAAAACAATAATTTCGTATCAAGTTCAGATGTTATTAAAAAGTTACTTTGCTTCCCGCCGAAACTTGCCCGCCTACGAGTCTACTTTGCTCGGGGATTTCCCTAATGGTGAGGTAAGAGACGGTTAGAGCCGTTACAGCGAGAAGTGAGGGAAATGTTGATCGATATTTATGTGGGTCTTGTAAAATACAACAACTGAATGGTGTGTTTAGAAGGAAACTCAATTAACATGTCTTGTTTCCTATTACAACATTACTTGTGTTTACAGCTTTCCATGGAGTGGAATTAAATAAGATCAGAAGTTATACGCCCCAATAACATATCCCAGCCCGTGGCTGAGATATTGTCCATACTTTTCAATTCCTTTTTTATATTGGGTTTTAACGACGCACTATACTTATGGCTACGATCTATTGGCGTCGGTGAATGATGAATGAGATGATGGGATGAAAGGTTATTTTATTAGGTGTTTTGGATGGTGGAAAGGAGTCGGTCGTGACCTGTTGATAAGGAACCATCCCAGTATCAACCTGAACGACAGAGGGAAACCACGAAAAACCCCTGTCAGGGTGGTCGACCATGGCGGGAGTCGAACCCCGGTTTCCTGAATGACGGTTCAGTGTGTTACCACTCGGCCACGCGTCTCGGTATGTCCACACTTGAATATATTACCTCACCGAGATACGTTACTCCTGCAGCCGATAGCGACATATGCTCGTTACAATCTCGCCGGCCATATTGGACATTCACAAGTAGAATCTGAGCAAGGCATTCTATATTATCACTAATATATGTGGGAAACTTCCCGGTTTGCAAAGCGGTGTGAAGCTACTAAATATGTACGCCTTCTTAACGTTGAGTCACGTGTCTCGGTGATATAGATCCATAGTCCACATAATGCAGCATATCTTAAAAATATATTGAAATGAAGCAATATAAAATATGAGTCAATTGATTTCCTCGACTTTCAAAGTTCACTTTTTTGTCAAATAAGATTGATCGTAATGCATGAATTAATCTGTATTGTGCAATCGTGAATAAAAGTGAGCATCAAACGGAATATAAATGAAACTCCACTTGAAGTTCAGTTGTTCGCATGGATAACTAGTTCCGGCCCGCTGCTGAGATGACGTCACATCACCACGCTTCGAGTCAACACGCCGTCATATCAATGTGCATCCGAGATATTCGTCAACCGGATTCAAACATGTTTCCTACTTCTCTCTCAACTTTGAGTAGAATGTAACTCTTGTATATCCATCTCGTGCAATCATTAATATATCGAATAATATAATAATAATAATTCAACAAAATTGGAAAATATCATAATTCAGGATTAAAATGATGAGGTTAAATCTTGTGATGAACTAATTTTCCCAAGACAAGATTTAATCTAAAACAAACAATTTTAATTGTTTGACAAGAAATGTTTTAAATCAAACAAGATTTAATGCAGATCTGGGATTGGTGTATCGTCATCACACCAACAAATCTTCATCCTCTCTTTCAATTTGTTGCCCAAAATTATGGAATAAATTACCCGTGTCCCTCAAACATGAGAAATCTTGCAATGTTTTCAAAAATAAATATAATGAGTGGCTGTTGAATGAACAGGAGAACAACATAATACTCAAATCTAAATCATCCAACCCTGAAAAGGCTCACATATGGATCATTCCTAACATTATCATATATCTGTCCATGTCATTATTATTAGGCCTATATGTTTTGTTTCAAGTAGTTTCTGGTTAGGTGGAAGAGCGGTTTCTGCCGAACCTCGCCATTCTCATCATTTTATTTCTTCTCTTTGTATTATGTTTGTATAACCTATGTACGATGTTTTAATGATGAATAAAAGACTGTCTATCTATAAACAGAAGAAGAAATATAGAATTGAAAAGAAGACAAAACAATATCAAAAGTGAAAAGTGAAAGTGAAAGTGAAGTTGTCAAAGTAGATTTCCTCTCCCAGCTAAATTGATCGGCTTGTTTTTCCCTCAACTGATTGAATCACTGTTCACAGTCTGTTGGCTGCGTCACGTAACCAAACATTTCCTCTGAGGTGGCGAGATCGCCCACGTGATGCCCCGTCCGAACGATCCTACCTTTCATCCTGCAGCCTTGATTGAGGAGCAGTCACTTTGTATCCAGTTGAGATGATGATGTAAGAGATTGAAGATAAGTAAGTCTTTGATCAGTTTTAATGATTATAATTCGTTCATTCTTCTAATAAAGATATCTACATTGAACTCAATTCACAAATTTATCACAATCATCTATTTTTATATACATCTTCATATATATTTCTTATATATTCTCATATATGACGTGGTGCCCCGTCCAAACGATCCTATCTTTTATCCTTAGCCTTGATTGGGGAATAATGATTTTGTATCAAGTCTCGATGTTATTAAAAAAAATATATATATATTCTCATATTCTTTCAATACATTTTCGAACATTATTTTCCGAATTTTTTTCACAAAACTCATTATTTCAAGAATACAATTTATGCACAAATGAAGAATGAAGTTTATGGCAAATATTGACAGAATAAATTACAAAATCAAATTAACTAAAAATTCTAACTAATCATTTTCGAAATCCCTCATCGTATCTGAATATCTTATTCATTGTCTCAAAGTGGAACCTTCCAATAGCACCCAGAGTGGTGGTTCCGATCGGCCGTCTCCCCTATCCCACGAGACTAACGAGCGGGTGTGTCGTGAACAGCTTGCAACTCGAGACCCCCGCGGGGGGGGGGGGAGAGAATCATTAGAGAAAATGCCGAAACAGGTAATCCTGTACCTCAGTGAAAACTGATATCAACTCAAGCAGCGTGCGTTGTAAGATGATGCCGGATCACGGTGAAATGTGATCGACATCCACACACCCTGGTTTACGATCTACAAAGTATACTGTATTGACGAAATTGGACCAATTAAAACAATTAAATCCATGCCGTTGTCAAGCAGTCATTATGGACTGTGTGATTCAATTATTTTGAACGTCACGCCGACTTAGGCCTAAGACTATTCATCCATCTAAAAATGAAAATTTCTACTTCTGACAAATAACTAGATTTTGAGTCAACTAATGGAGAACCATTGAAGGGAATTGATATCGAAATGGTAAAATAAAACATCGAAATATTTTTTTCATGTTTTTTTCCCACGTGCCAGCAAAATAACCAAAAATGCTCGCAAAATACGTCAATGCGATAAAAATGATTCTAGAGTTTTGAAACTTGCCATAGTTATTGTTCACACTATTGGGCATGTCATCAGATAATTAGATGAGCGTAGCGAAGATTCCATTTCACATACCGAAAAAAGTGTGCTTGGTTTTTGTGTTTGTATTTTTTTTTCATTTTGTGCGTGGCATACAGGTCAGAAAAAAATACTTATCGACTTGAAACTTTTTTCACATATTTCTGTCATACCAGAATAGGCTGGGATTGTTTTTTAGAAAAATCGGTCGGAAAGTTTTCCGGAAAAAATTCGAAAAGTTTGAAAAATCCTCATAAGAATAACCCGGAGGGAAAATACTTGAAAAACAAGAATTTTTCAAAAGCTCTCAAATTCTCATCGAATACGAACAATACTATTATAAACCTTTTCAGAGATTTTTGCAACAATTGGATGAGATATAACAAAGAAAACGCAATAAAAGTGTACATTTCATTGGATATTTGGATCAATTGGATTTGCAAAGTGTTTATGCGACAGTTTGCAGCACTATAAATATAAAACTCTCACGGCCGTAATTTTTGAGATATCAATATGATTGTTTTCGCATTCTGTTAATAATTGAGAAAGAGAGGTTATCAAATTCACAGAATTTTGAATACATAATTCATAATTTTTCAAATTCTTCAAATGGAGAATGAAAAATTTTCGAAAATGCGAAAACCTAGATACATATTTTTGAATACCGAAAAAAAATATAAAATTTGAAATATATCAAGAGTGTGAGCTGGGGAATTAACGGCGTTAGTGTGAGTTTGGCGGGCTAGTCTACGGGTTGCGCCTAGCACACGATGCATGTTGAACTCGAGTCTGAAGCGAACGAACAACGAGCCCGTGTAGAGCACATGCCTGAGGCTTCTTGAGGTGATGATTTTCTTTTCTTCTGGAATTCGGGATATAAATATCGTGACCATCCAATGACATTCAGTTTCAAGGATGTGATGGCCTTAAAAGTTCCTGTTTTATCCCTATCATGTTGGATTGTTCCCAGATATTCCAGAATCATGGAATGTTGACCAGATCTTGATTTGAGCATGCACACAGGAAATACAGCAGAGAGAGAGAGAGAGAGAGAGAGAGAGAGAGAGAGAGAGAGAGAGAGAGAGAGAGAGAGAGAGAGAGAGAGAGAGAGAGAGAGAGAGAGAGAGAGAGGGAGAGAGAGAGAGAGAGAGAGAGAGAGAGAGAGATGAGAGAGAGAGAGAGAGAGAGAGAGAGAGAGAGAGAGAGAGAGACGGACGTCATGCAGAAAGGTTTGCAGACTGCACAGAATGCAATACCTCCTGACAGGAACATGCGATAGGAACAGGCAACAAAAACCTGAGACAGGAGAATGTAACATTAACTCCAAAGAGGAAGAAATCCTGGAGAAACAATGGGCACATGTATTGTTTTTCTGATTCTTCTCACACAGAAACTATTCTCTTGTAAATGATGATATTCACCATATTTCAATCTCGTTTCTACCATCATCATTTTGTCTGTAACTAATATAACTGCTTTCTGCAACAATTTTTGTTTTTGTTTTCCACAAACACTAACTGCAACTGCAACAACCTACGCAGCTGTTGGACAAGGAATAGCCAATCAGAGTGAGAGGAGATAACAGAATAACAGCCAACTCTTCGCATGACTCATCCAGTAATATCTTCTCCATCCAAGAGGTGAGAAGAAAGAAAATCTCAATGATTCTGTTTTTATCGATCCATCCATCTATCCACACCTCATCTCATCTCAACACATCTGCTCCTACTTTACCGACCCAATAACCGTCAAACCACTCCAGTACACACGAGACGGAGGAAAGCCGTTAAAGTAAGTCCCTCCTCGCATCGACACAGCCGCCGTGGCTGATAATCGACGCCATTACCGACGCCATTACCCGGCTGACGGCGTCGCTGGATTTAACGACGCAATGTATCGATCACGTCGGTCCAAAGAGCTTAAGACAAAGAGCTTGCTTTGTTCTCAGCAGTATAAGTCCCCAGCTCAAAGATATTAATGTAGCGAACGATAGTTGTTGGACAAAAGGTAACGTTAAATACCCTCGTTTTAATCCATATTGGATTTATAATCTGCCTTGCTACGTATTGTATCTTTCTTCTTGTCTTTCTCTCTCTCTCTCCCTTTACATCTCTCCATCTCTCTCTCGCTATTCCTCATTATCGTTACCCTCTTTCTCTCTTCTTTATCCTTTCACTCTTCGTTTCATACGTTCATTTTCAATGCATCCCCATCTTCACCTCTCCCTCTCCCTCTCCCCTCTCTCTCCCCCCCCTCACTCTCTCCTAGCTCTCTCTCCCATCTCCCTCTCCTCCTCTCTCTCGCCTAGCTCTCTTATACAATTACATCACCATGTATTTGACTTAACGGCTAGTGTTTCTACAATTTCAAATGAAGCCCTTTATTCAACAACAGCCTTCAGTTGAATTCGATTGTTGCACATTTACAGAAGATCCAATCGAGTCAATTCTACTAGCGTCATCAGTTTATAGCGATCCTATTACAGTGCAGACTATTACAGTGTAGACTATTACAGTGTAGACTATTACAGTGTAGACTATTACAGTGTAGACTATTCCAGTGTAGACTATTACAGTGTAGACTAAACCTGATAACAGAATCTCGCAAGTTGTAAGTTAGTTGTTAGAGTTAGAGGCGCGTA
>OZ023334.1:985372-1006882 GCA_964007535.1 Brachyptera risi | reverse complement strand
AGAGAGAGAGAGAGAAATTATGAGTTATGCAAAACATTCACTGTTGATTATATCATTATCATCATTATTATCACTACCATCGTTAACTACAAGTCAACTCGATGAGTTAATAATCGAGTGTGTCAGTTTTATCACACGTTTCCGTTTTCCGTTACAAACAAACAAAAACGTTGGGAAGTTTTTCACACACTCCGAGATCGAGTTTCTCTCGACGTTCTTTGAATGAAATAGATTGAAGAATATAGACACGGTTATTCGTAAAGGCGATGTAATTCCATCTCGTTCGATCAGCATTCGATTCGGAGATGGGACGTCGTCGAATAATAACACAGCCCCACCGCCTTCTATATGCGGTTCGAACGAGCTCATCGCACAGCCCACTCAAATCAAATTACACGGCCTTCATGAAACACAGCTCGCAGCGAAACCACCGACGGGCGGTGATTTCCAAAGCACTCCAACCGCAGAACTCATTCCATAGGCCGTGGTTTTAATAAATTCTGCTCCAACGGACCGTTATGTTCCACGACCGACATAGTTTCTGTGTATGTTGGATTAATTTACATGGGATAATATTATTATCATGAAACTTTGATTCCGGCTCGTAATGTTTGTGGAGTCAAATATTACACAAAATGTGGGAATGTGATGAGTCAATAGTGATGTCACGGAATAAATCTTTATTACTTCATACTAGGAAAACGCGGTAGATGCGTTATGAGATGAGTTTAGAGGTATGAGCGTCTCATTTGAAGAGCTTATTCAAATTCCTTGGTTCACTCTGTATAAGCAAAGACTAAGTTAAGATTAGGACTAAGTTAAGAAAGTTAGATACTAAGGTCTTTGGTATAAGCTCAATAACCCACCCTTTACTTTTCCTATATTGCCACATGTGTTGATGCTAATTCAGACTGTTTATTTTTAAAGCTCAATATTCAATGAAAATGTATGATATTGAGGTGTTTTTCTTCGTTATTTCTCATCTGATTGTTGTAGAATTCAATGCAAATTCGTATGGAAGTTTATGAATCCAGTGAAAATTTGGGAGCTCCTGAAAAATTTTTCTCTTTCACATTTTTTTTCGGGTTATTTTTGTGGGAATTTCCCAGAGTTTCCGAATTTTTCCCGATAAAAATGTGAAATCCATTGATTTCAAAACAATTCCAACCTATTCTGGTATGCTACCAATCGATTGGTTACTATTACTGACCTGTATGCAGCTTATAAAATTACAAAAACAAAAACGTGGAGACAGAGTCCAATTTTCTCGGCATGTGAAATGGAAGTCTCCGCTACGCTCGTCCAATGAGACAACAATGTGTCTACTTTTCAACTGATTGTTGATGAAATATTTCAAAGGTCTTCAACTCACACTGTGATGTAGAGACTACCTTCAATGTCACCGCATTGCCAATAAGGTAGGATCGTTCGGGCTCGGGTACCAGCCCAACGGTAACCATGATGTATAACTCATCAAACAAGATATAAATGGTGTTCTTGTATGTTCATATATGATTCCCATGGTAACGGTTCCTCGTGGTTTCCCTCAGACATTCCAGTCTCAGGGATGTATAACTTACAAATTCAATCAGCCAATAACGTATAATATTGAGAAAATGAATGAAATCAATAAAATACAACAACACAAAGAAGAATAAAAGCGAATCAAAATGATCGATTCTGTGATGGTTAAAAGTACGGAGAGAAAGGGAGGAGAGGAAGAAAATCAAGAAGAAGAAGAAGAAGATCAAGTTAATAAGGAAGATTCAAGATTGTTTCTCCCCACTGGAAATGTCCGAACTGTTTTCTAACCCCAGCATTATTACCTTGAGATTCATACTTTGTTGAATGAGTTATCTTATTCTTGATTATCCATTGGGGTGGTAAGATCGCCCTTGCGGTGCTTCATTCAAACAATCCTACCTTTCATCCACAGCCTTCTAGGGGAACAATGGATCTGTATCAAGTTTCGATGTAATTGACAAAATAAATGTATGATTATTTTAAAGCCCAGTATTACCAAGTCTAGTTTGCCTTCATCCGAGAGTTAGGAAGTATGAATGACATGGGTAACCATGGTGATAACAACTTCAAACAGCCAGTTAGAGCTACTGCAACGTTGACAATTCCGGCACTCGGCGTATTTATTAATTATCAATATGTGCGACTGATAAAAAACTATCCGAGCTGGCATCAAACGCTTCATTGAATATAGGAGTAAATAAACCAGAATAACACGACTGTCCACTCTGTCGAGCTGACGTGTCGAGACCCACGCTCGCCACGGCTGACTGCCGGCAGGGACGGGCGGTCGGCTCGTCAGCTGGATCGCGACACGGAATCAACTTCAAAGGTCCAATTACTGGAAGTGGTTCAACATAAATCGAACAAATAAATACCAGACTGATTCTTCTCGTGGTTATGATTGGGGTGGCGACGAGAGATGAAGGCTCGAAACACCCGCGGGTTGATGATGTGAGATGGGAGAGACGGTCGATTGGGACCGTCAACTCTCGTGGATGCGAGTATTGATGCTGGATGAAGGCTCGAAACACCCGTGTGGTAATCGTGTGGAATAGAAGAGACGGTCAATTGGGACCGTCAACTCTCGTGGATGCGAGTATTGATGCTGAATGAAGGCTCGAAACACCCGCGGGTTGATGATGTGGGATGGGAGAGACGGTCGATTGGGACCGTCAACTCTCGTGGACATCAGTAAATACATGGATGGTTTTTTGGTATTTATTGCTATGATTTGATATCTGTAATGAGGTCAAGTATGGAACTGATTGACGCAATGAACAGTCGAGATGTGTTTGGTTTGGTGACGTCATCAACGATTCCGAACTGATGACGAGAACGGTAAAAACTAGATTTTCTATCCATTTATTCATTGGACGAGCTTTAGCGAGGATTCAATTTGACATACTGAAAATAATTGGTGTTCGTTTTTATGTTTTTTTTTTAAATGTTTTTTTGTCGGTTCTCCACAGGTCAAACGGCTACAGCTATCAACTTCAAACTTTTTTTTTATTATGGTTCCTCAGCTAACTAAGATCTGTATAGTTTTGTGATATTACCGGGTGATAAATTTCATTTTTATGAATGTAAGAAATTTCTTAAATACTCGCTAGAATAACACGGCAGAAAAAAAAGAAAATATTTTTATTCTCCAAAAAGATGACATTCTGTGTGAAGTTGAACTACATTCTGATACACATTTTTGGAGATTCTCAGCTTGATCGGGTCAGTCATTTTGAAGAAAAAATATAAAATGTGCTAAATTGGTACCACTCGAAGCCGTTTTTACCCATTTATAACTTGAATGTCACCCAATTGGCAAATCCAGGCAATATAGTTTGGCAGAAAAATCAACAAACTCCAAAAACCATCCGCTCGTCTAACAACGCTTATATGGCGTTTTCATAGTTTATCCATAATTTTGCAGTCAATACAAACATTGGTGGTGTGGATCCCGAGGCTGAATTACATAAGAAACATTGTTGATATGAAAGGTTATTGCTACTTCATAAACACATTCAATATGCTATGAGAAATCATCATTTATTTTCATTCTTGTTTTTCCGGCCAAATTCAGTTCTCTTTCTGTTTCTCTTTCTCTACCAGAGCTTTGAATAATCTCAAATTTTATTTCTCAAATCTCACAGATCTAACATCTAAATTATCACAGTCTCTTCCCATTCAAATCATGGAAGGAAATTCCCCAAAATTCTTCTTGAAACTGTGAATTTTGACTTTCTATTTCTGAATTCATATCTCAAGTCTTTCTTTACTATTCTCGCACCAATTTATTTCCACCCCACATTACCCTATCGGGCCCGGTATAAGTTACAAGTTCTGGATATTTTCCCTCCTTTATTTTTATTTATTCACTTGCCTACATTTCCTGAACAATAATCTGACCTGGCTCGAGTATATTGAAACAATGTTTCAATATATGAATGTTATTACACTTTGATAGCTAATTTATAGAGAATTTATATTAATAAATATGTGAGCCAACGTCACCTCCTTCCTTGAGATAACAGTCACTCAAATTGTTTCAGCCTATATTCTGATGGATGTCCGTATCCATGTATGTAGATTTCAAAAACTCAATCCATCCGAAAAATCATAGTATATATATATATATATATATATATATATATATATATATACATATATATTTATATATATATATATATATATATATATAAATATATATATACATATATATATATATATATATATATATATATATATATATATAAATATATATATTCATATATATATATATATATATATATATATATATTTATATATATATATATATATATATATATATATATATATATATATATATATATATATATGTATATATATATATATATATATATATATATATATATATATATATATATATATATATATATAGACCTATATATATATATATATATATATATATATATATATATATATATATACATATATATATATATATATATATATATATATATATATATATATATATATATATATATATATATATAATATATATATATATATATATATATATATATATATATATATATATATATATGAATATATATATATATATATATATATATATATATATATATATATATATATATATATATATATATATATATATATATATATATATATATATATATATATATATATATGAGAGTGGTTATCTTATGTAGTTATATACAGATGCCATGTTGAATATTTCCAGATGTGAACTCAACGAATGACAATAAAACGTGTGATTATGAAAGTGGAACATTCTTGAAGGGAACAGCTCAAATAGGGATGTGGTTTAACGTCACCAGACGGACTAGCCTTATGATGGGTTATTCTTATGAACAAGACACGGGTCACCCTCATTCTAACAAGAAGCGAATATCTCTCCAAACAGATCCCGATAACAGTAATGTAGCTATTCATGGCGTGGACCGGCACCTCCACCCGTGTATAAGGCTTGGGGGAACGGTTAGAAGGGTAACCTACCCGGAGCGAAACGTTTTCAGTGTCAACGGAACATATACAACATCGCAGTCTCTTCACGTTCAGATATATTGTAATGAAACTGCTCCACTCAATTCAGGCCCAATATTACCAAAGCCAGTTAGTATTTATCTGAGAGTTGGTGAAAACAAATAGCATGAGTAACCATGGTGATAACAAGTTTGAACTGCCAGATAAAGGCTAACTGGACTTCATAATACCGGGCCTCAGAGAAATATCTCACATAAAATACTATCGATCCATAATAAACATTAACAAAATGTTACGTGTTATTTGTATGTAACGGTACGCTATTAGGTATACATCAATGGCAAGAATATGGAGCGTTATTGTTACATATACGAGTGATATTTTTAGATGTATGATTATAAAATTTGATCCATAATTATTTTCGACAAAATACATTGTCTACGACTGTACCTCATCTTGTGATGTATTTGTTGATTTTTAAGTATGTGGAGATGATATACCTATGTATATAACTATAGCTTCTCCTTGGACAGTAGATGAACAAACTACAAAGATCTCAGACACTTGCTACAGATTATTGAGACAGACTCTACAAGGACGAGAGAACGCCATCTTGTATCATAACATGTCCAGACTCTGAATGTATTTTAAGACACGATGTTGAATCATTTGAACCTAATACTGGGCTTTCATACCTGAGTTACTCGCTTAGCGAACTCTCTAAGCGGTTTTTTAAGCCGCCATGATGATAAAACGACCAATCAGTGACGAGAGTTACGCGATTTCTGATTGTTGAGCTCGCCTCAATTCCACCGCCTTGCGAAAGCGAAACGCAAGTCGCGTTCACGGAAAGCCAGCATTATGTACCTTGTCATCGTGAAAAGTAATGTACAACTGTAATTATTGATGTTCAATTAAAACCGTTCCTCGAGCTCCGCTGATGTTCTCCCACTAATCGACTCTAGAAGCTAAAGTGGTTCTCGAATAATTGCTTCCAGAACTTTGCCGACCAAGACGAAGTGCGCCGCGTCAAATCACTCTGACTGTGTATTCCTTAAGGATGAGTCCCGATTCCAGGACGATCTATCCTGGCTGACGTCACGCAATCAACAGCGCCAACACAACGGCAATAAATACACGCAATCAACAGTACCAACCAGATGAAACTAAACACCGCTGCGTACCTGGGTGGAGACATCAGTTTACCTGTCAGACGAGAGGATGTTTCTGGTTGAGAAATAAGGACGATCGGGGGCGTCGATCTCTAAGAATGGTGAATTAAATTACCGACAAAGAAACTCTTCACTTATTTCATCTCATATTACTCTGGATCATTCTCACTTATATCAAGTATCAACGTCGTGTCAACGCCTTCCAAGCAACCACGCAGTTAAACCAACTCTCAGAACCAAAATCAATACATACCATTTATAAAATAACCATCGTCAGAATTGCCAACATAAAAAATAAGTTTCATAGCCGATAACCAATTAAGTTCGGTTAAGTTCGGACGTAGTTCGGAAACACGAATTCCAGTCACGTCCCATGCAATGTTGATGGAGGCTGAGGGAAAAGGGGGTGGGTTGAGCGGGGGGGGTCGATGATGGATATGAAAGTGTGCCCTAGGTATTAATAAAAAAACACTCCGCCATTTTTTTGGCTCGAGAATTAAACGTCCCAGTTTTCTCACATTTTGTACATTTACCCTCTCTTCTAGCGGATGATGGAGGATGGTAGGAGGTAGGTAGGATGGAAAGTCTTTAAGAGGATATTCTGATGATATTTGGATATATCCCGATGTATCGAGAAGTGTAGTGTAGTTCGCCATCTTCAGCTGAGTTTATAATGCCCATTTTGACGAATATCCACCTATTCAACATAGCATGCCTTCTCCAACCTTTTTTCACCCATTTTGGACCAATATTTCTCTTCAAAACAGAAGGATGGCAACCATGAACTCAATTATTGAAAAAAACACATCAGTTTCCAAAAAAAAAAAGAGAAAGAAAAAGAAAAAATATCGAGATAAGGAGGAGATAAGAAATGAGAATGAGGAGATTGGAAGGAGTCAAGAGATATTGTCTCAGTCCTAATCGTATCTTTGCATGCTATTTTTTGTTACCGGAAAATGTCCATTATGAAAATAACCACAAGATGAGATCAAAAAAGAGAAAACAAATCAAATTTGAGAGGAAAAATGAGACCAAGATGGCGAGATAATTAAAGCTTTCCTCTTCCCAATATATAAATGTTCGAGCTGTCAATTACTCCTGAGAGTATCAATTCGAGATTCATTTTTTTATTGATAAATATCATTTTTATTATTCTTTGTGGTGATAAGATCGCCCTTGTGTTGCCCCCTTCGAACAATCCCACTTTCCATCCCTGGCCCCAATCGACAAACAGAGATTCTGTAACGAGTTCTGAAATATCAATTCCGTATCGATCAATTTGAAATCTCCTAATGTATCATTATTTTTTGTATCATTTGTTTGATATACCATAATTAATAATCCGTTGATAAATCATGAATTATGGCTTACTGCTATACTCAATTGTAATGCTATTTATAAGTTATATTGTAAAATATGTAAATTGTGTACCAATTTTCTTGAAAGAGGGTTGAAGGAATGGAAACATATGCATGTGTGTTATATCTATGTCTATGTATTTATATATCATCCAGACAACTGAATTGAGTGTATATATTTTGTTATATTAAAAATGTTAATAGACCCGCAGACAAGTTAAAATTTCAGACTTTGCGGGTCTATAGTATTTTAATATATGTATTATTGATAATAAAAAAAACTTGCTAAAAAAACTACTAAAGATCAATTGACTCTGAAAATAGCAAATCTACACTAACTCAAGTCTGATATTCCATTGTGTTCGATTGGTAGAAAATATACCCAAAATTGGTGAACACAACTCTACGTACTTGTCTTTTATAAACATTCAAACTTGATACCAAATCATTTTCTCCCAATGAAGCCAAGGACGAAAGGTAGGATCGTTCGGACGCTGCACCACAAGGGCGATCTCAGAAGCACGAAGAATAATAACAATGAGACAGCACATTCGAGAAGAGATAAATCTGTACATAATATTCTGAGGAACAATTGTAACATTCACACTGGGGAGAATAAATGTTACATGTTGTTACGGGGCTTGCTCTATTCTCACCACCAGCGATACACAACATTTAAAATTCATATGTATTATAATGTATTTTTTTTTTTTTTTTTTTTTTAATAACATCGAAACTTGATACAAAATCATTGTTCCCCAATTAAGGCTATGGATGAAAGATAGGATCGTTTGGACGGGGCACCACAAGGGCGATCGTACCACCCCATTTTGATTATTCAAAACTAATGGTCTTCAAAACCAGGACTGCGCTATCTGTGACCATAATTCTTCGAAATTACAAACTACTATGAATAATGTATAATGTATTGTGAATAATGTATTCATAATATATGTATTCATATGAATACTGAATAATGTATTGTGTATCAAATAAATAATAATAATAATAAATCTCGCATATAGAACACGATACACATCAGAAACAATTGTCTTTTACTTGCACATTGTCTTGTATTCCGAGCGAGTCAGCGATCACGTGCACGTCTCGCTTCTTTCTCATCTTCTCCCTTCTTTCCGTGCGCATTGTCTCGTGAACCGGGCGACAAAAGAGGTTTCCCACAGTGCACATGACCTCAGCCGCTTGGATAGTGTTTAGTATTGCTGCAGATGTTGATTACAGTTGGGATGAAGACAATGGGAAAGTAATATTTTCAGATGAGAGATGGCGGAGACTTCTATCTCTCTCTTATGGAGCTTTGTTTGTTTTTGTTTGTTTGTTTGTTTGTGAGTATTGCACAGGTCACACGGTTAGATCGATCATCATGCAACTTTTCATGTACACGCGTATCCAACTTGGAAGTGTCTAGTTTTGGGGTCGAATCGGTTGAACCATTCCTGAGGAACGCCATCTTGAAGTGTTTGAAAAACCCAAGTGAGAAAATTGGAAAAATAAAATGTCTCTTAAAAATGAAATTTTCACTGAATGTATACACATGATTGATATAAATTATTAAAAATGTGTATACAATTCGTATCAGCCGTTCTGGAAGAAATAATTCTGGGCTTGTTTTATTCTTCAAATAGATGTACATAATAGCTAGGATTATAACTATCTACGATGGATACGCAACTGTGACGTCACTCACGTTAGTTCTAATGCAGAGCGATTTTTGGAACAGTGTAAGAGATATGGTGGCGCCTCGCCGCGGCACTGCAAGGTACTCACATGGAATCAAGATGGAAGACAAACACAACTGGGATCGAAGTTTTTTTTCAATGTACTTCATAATTCGTTTTCATATTAATCCAAAATCCGAGTTATATTATGAGCGAGATTATCGTTTTCTCCCATGTTCACTGGTGAGCACTATCATGTCTTTAGCATGCAGTGAGTTATTTTCTACAACTATGTACAGTTTAAAAGCTGCGTAGTTATGCCTAGGCCATGTGCTCCAAAAAAAAAAAAAAATGTGTCAGCTACTGGTTATTACTTATCCATTTACAGATGGTCCAATGAATAACGCCTGCCAAATGAGCTAGTGATGGGAAGAGGATGGCGCTAAATGACCTCGCTGTCGATGCGCCTTAAAACCCTAATATTCGTTCATTCAGAAAGAGGATGAAGTGATGTGAAGTACGTGAAAGGACGTTCACGGAAACCCATGCCCTATGCGGGATTCGAACCCATGCCCTATGCGGGATTCGAACCCATGCCCTATGCGGGACTCGAACTCATGCCCTATGCGGGACTCGAACCCATGCCCTATGTGGTACTCGAACCCATGCCCTATGCGGGACTCAAACCCATGCCCTACGCGGTACTCGAACCCATGCCCTATGCGGGACTCGAACCCATGCCCTACGCGGTACTCGAACCCATGCCCTATGCGGGACTCGAACCCATGCCCTATGCGGTACTCGAACTCATGCCCTATGCGGTACTCGAACCCATGCCCTATGCGGGACTCGAACCCACGTCTACGACGAGAGTACGAGTTCTGAACGGCGACAACCCCACTGAGAAAATACCTCAGGTTTATCCAAGTGAAAATATCACGAATTTCACGATCTTTCCACTCGTTTCGATGTTTCCCTCCAGCCTCTCTCGACTCCAACTATACACAACTCATTCGTACCACCTGTCCCGAAAGAAAGCTTCCTCCCCTCTTTCTGATCCTCACAGAAAACACATCTTTCACCACTGATCAAAAGACAATATCCAAAGTGATAGCTGCTCAGTAGCGGATCGTATTTACGCTCGGAGCGACGCGTCGAGCGCTAGGAGGATCAAGTCGAGAACAGAGTGCGTTCAGAAAACCTATTTGCCGTGCTGTCTGCGCCCGAAGAAGACGGAAACAATATATATATATATATATGTGCTGTGAAAGGAACGCGATCAAATATTTACAATACACTTTAAAACTATGAGACTCGATGTTTAGAGTAGACTCGGTGTATTCACGAATATAATAAAGATACAGGAAGGAATTGCTTGAGAATGAAAGGAAATCTTCCAGCAGTCGTCAATGGGATTAATTTAATACGCATTTTCAAACATTAATCAGACACGACGGGTGAAAGAGAAAACAAAAGAGTACTTCGCAGAGATTATACATCATGACTTGATATGTATTCATGGAAAATAGTATGTATCATTCTGGAGTTGGAAATATATTACTCATATATATATATATATATATATATATATATATATTTATATATATATATATATATATATATATATATATATGTATATATATATATATATATATATATATATATATATATATATATATATATATATATATATATATATATATATATATATGTAAATATATACATATATATATATATATATATATATATATATATATATATATATATATATATATATATATATATGTATATATATATTTTTTTCAATAATATCAATTTCGGTAACACTTGTGTTATTTTTAGAAACCATGTTCCATTTAAAAAATGGTTTCTAAAAATAACACAAGTGTTACCGAAAATGATAATATTGATAATTTAATACCTTGTGAAAGTCCACACACACTTATATATATATATATATATATATATATATATATATATATATATATATATATATATATATATATATATATATATATATATACATATATATGTGTGTGTGTGTGTGTGTGTGAACCTTCATTGATCCCTGAATCCAAAGTGTACAGGATAACAGTCATTATAAAATACATGAATTAATTACTGAATATTGAAATTGAATGAAAATGGAATGAAATATAAATACAAACATTCTGACAGTGAAACTAATCGAAAGAATATAATGAATGTAACCGTTGATGGCTGATGGTCTGTTCTTCAGATGGTTCAAGGATATTTGGATGTAATCTTTCAGGGCTGACATTCCGATCTTACGTGTCAACTTTAGATTCACAACTTTATGTGAGTGGCTAAGCTGATCGGTACTGTCGTTCATAGCAGATGTTGATATTTTGATCGATAGTTTTCAGTTTTATTCTCATTCATGGTTAACATCATCTGATTTCTTATTGGAAGAGCATGGAATTCAATAAACAAATGAACAAATAATCAGGCAGATTAATGAAGATCAGATGAATATGGGAAACATGGTAGAAAAAATTCTCTTCTTATGAACAAACGATTGTATTGTGTAATCAACCACATTCAGGTTTATTAATTGATTGAGGCCCGGTATTACCAAGTCCAGTTAGCCTTTATCCGAGAGTTCAAACTTGTAATCGCCATGGTTACCCATGCTATTTGTTTTCACCAACTCTCAGATAAATACTAACTGGCCGTGGTAATACTGGGCCTGAGACAGTCACAAGATATGTAGGATTACACGCTATTAGGCGTCAATTCAGCAGATTCTGAGATATTGTTCATGGGAATTTTTAAATATCGTTCGAGACAATAATAACACAGAAAACTGAAGGTGGGAATATTTCCTCTCGAAACTATTGACTTGGCGAAGAAAACAATTACAGATATTTCGATAAGTTTCGTTCGAATCATGTAAGTGGTTACCAAGATGCGTGGATTTCTATTGAAATTACAATACCTTTCTCTCATTTAAAACGTTTCCCTACTGTTCATATTACTTCCATTATTTATCTTGAAACATGACCACGATATTTCAAAGAAATTACACCACGCTATCTGTTAGCTCGGAGCGTCAGTAGAATAAATAACCGCCATTCAGAAGTATGTGAAGTAAAACGGAATACCTCCTAGAGTATCATTACTCCCTGTTCCGCGGGAGAAGTTAGACGGAGTTCATCATGCAAGAGATAACAGGTCTGGAACAACAGTCACCGTTACGCCACATTATCGTAAACGAGATTTATTACTGCGAGTCTGTGAAGCGACAAGTCGCTATAGTTGTGTGAGCGGCACCGTGACTTCTCGTGGAGTCGTGGGAAGCTGCACGGGACCGGAAGGAAGGAGTATTCCGTCGTCAAGTGGTCGTGTGGATGGTTATTTAGAATTGATGAAGGAGAGAAAAGGGGACACAATTTCACCCTAATTTGTAAAACGGAACTGATTTTATATAGATCCAAAGATCAAACGAGAGTTTTTTTTTTTAATAACATCGAAACTTGATACAAAATCATTGTTTCCCAATTGAGGCTACGGATGAAAAGTATGATCGTTTGGACGGGGCACCACAAGGGCGATCTCACCACCCAATTTTGATTATTTAAAATTAAAACTTCAACTCCAGGACTGCGCGGTCTGTGACCATAATTTTTCGCCGTAGATGAAAGTATTTTAGTATAAACACATCACACTTGAAACTTGAAGTTGAAGTTGAAGTTGAAGTTGATTTCGAAAGTCATGAAACTTAGATACCGGTGAAGTGGGTTGACTTTAACCCACTGATGTGACTTCGCCCTTTTGTTGGAAAAAGTTTCAAGTTGCCACAAATGAAAGAGTTTCAGTTTCATCGTATCCATTTGTTTCTTTGTATCTCAATAGATACATATCAAAATCAAATCACGTATCAAAATAGATACGTTAAAATTAAAACTTTCTCATTTGTATAGCAGTTTGAAACACTTTCCAACAAAAGGGCAAAGTCACACCAGTGGGTTAAAGTTAACCCACTTTACGGTACTTCAATTTGAGAGCTCGAATTTCGAAATAAGTGAATAATTAAATAAATAAATAAGTAAATAAGTAAATACGAAATTCAATAAATAAGGTTAGGAATTTTAACTCTGAAACTTTAACATGTTACATACTGCTACTGTTACAAGATACATTTTTCAACTTTGTTATTATGTGATTTCTAAAATTTCCGTCGAATATCGTTTACAGCTTGCGATACATTGTTTAGTTATCCATCTCGTCGAGCTGAAGTTTCAAGGTGATTTATATCTGTGAAATCCCCTGGCGGAAACGTTATGCACCACGGAGATTTGGGACGCCCTAAAAACGAACTAACAATATCAAGTGAACAAAAAGCTATTCAATTGAATATTTGAATGCTCATTTTATCGCCGTGGTTAGTGACCATGGTGACCATCAGAAAGCAGTGGAGAGCCAACTTTCATCATCAACTCAACTAAACCAGTTGATTGAATATAAGAATGTTTGTTAGAGTAATAGTAACATGCTGGTAGAATCAGTTGTAATATCATGCTTCATCGCAAATAATTCGGGAAATATAACCTCTTCTTGGCCTGATTTTCAGTACTCTACATATTACTCTATACACGCTTGTTGTCAGATATTGTTTCCTGAATTGCTGCATAGTTTCCACAACATCCAACCTTGATGCCGGAAATCATGGATCAGATGGATCGATAGATAAATGGGATGATAATATTATATGGTAGTTAAAATAAGCAGTCTCAGACCCGGATTCGCCAACTATAAACTGAAGTTTAAACCCGGTTTAAATTTGTAATCCAGGTTTATATCTAGGAAGCCGTTTCATGAAGCCTAATCTGGGATTAGATTCGACCTAAACTGAGCTTATACTAATTTAATACGAGTTCTTAAACCCAGTTTATCATTAAACCAAGTTTTACAAAGCCAAGTTTGAACTGAAGTTGATGAAACCCGGCCTGAACCACACACATACTCGTCAGTTCGACTTATCTCAATTCCACATCACTCCAATGAATCATCTCGACCAAAGTATACCATTTTCATCTCTATTACCAGATTTACATCACCAAATCCATAACAATCTTTCACCAAACATTAATTTAGTTGGTTATATGGCATTCATTCTCATCACTTTGTCTCCTATTAATCATTATTTTTTATTTCTCCGTTCAGCTATAAATTGATCGAATGTGCTTCATTTGGCCATGGATACGTTGCTGAACGCTAAGAAGGAGTACATATTCGTGTCTCGGCAGTAGCTTCACACCGCTTTGCAAACCAGGAAGTTTCCCACATATTAGACATAATTATACTAGTGATAACGTAGAATGTCTTGCTCAGATTTTATTTGTGAATGTCCAATATAGCCACCGAGATTGTAACGAGCACATGTCGCTATCGGCTGCAGGAGTAACGTATCTCGGTGAGGTGATATAGAATGCCTTGCTTGGATTCTATTCGTAAATGTTCAATATGGCCGCCGAGATTGGAACGAGCACATGTCGCTATCGGCTGCGTGAGTAACATATCTCGGTGAGGTGATATATATCTATGATTTGATTTGGTTAAGAAGAAGTCGGCCTTTTGTATATTTCATTATTTCCACCGATACCATGAATTGAAAATAATAATGCAGAATAAAATGGAATGAAATGTATTGTGTGCGTTCAAGCGAGGGTGAGGGGTGTGGTTGACATAGGGGGGGGAGGGGGAGGGGGTTGAGCCACTGCCTCCTAAACGTGCAGCGTGTTACTGAAACGTATTGTTTCAGTGACAATAAACCCTGGATTCGCGGCAGCTGAAAATACGGCGTACATTGTTATACGGGTGTGGACAAGAGCTGGAGGTTCCGAGCGACCGTCCCCCCTATCCCACGGCACTGACGCGCGGCTGGTTTGCGCGGCTGGACGTGTAGGGGGAGGGACCGGTAGGGGATGGGGTAGGGAGATACGATTATAGAAATATGAAGAGAGAAATAGAGGTATCGAGATACAATATAGAAACGTACTTTAGTTCATATTGGATGACGTATTGGACATTTCTCTTGGAGATTGTTGTTGAAAACCATCTCTTTTCAATTTATTTATATTGATTTTAACGATGCTTTATAATGCTTACTACGATCTATTGGCGTCGGTGAATGATAGATTATTTTATTGTTTTTGGATAATGTTAAGAGTTGGTCGTGGCCTGTTGAGGAACCATCCCAGTATTGGCTTGAACGACAGAGGGAAACCACGAAGAACCCCTGTCAGGATGGTGGACCATGGTGGGAATCGAAGCCCGATCCCTTGAATGAGAAAACCATCTTGGAATTGTTGAAAACGTTTAAAGAAGTTGTATTGTTCGCTGAGGAAATTTTATCAGAAGTTTCTGAAGAATCTGAACAATATTCTCAATTGAGGATTCGGGTTCGAGTCGCGTATGCGATATGTTTTATCGAGCATAACTGACATATTTCACGCTTATTCTCCCCCCCATATAGCCCAGCTGTTGGTGGGGTCGTCAATCAGAAGGTAATCAGGTACAGGTTAATTGTTCAGTGACACTCCTAGTTATCGGCCACGAATGATTGCAACGGAGTTTCATGATATTTTTCAGATGGCTCAAAAAACTGATTCAATAATTAATATATATTACACATTTGAAAATCTCAAAATTCATACAATTTGTTCTCTTCATTCTATCGATTTGTCATGATTAATATATCTCTATGTGGGACTTGATAACTGATGACGTCACTAATTACTGCAATAGACAGACAACAATGCTTCCACTAATCCACCCACACACTAACATTTTCCTTGTCAATGTGACATGTGGACGATCGCAGTGACTTTCCGTCTGAACATATTGTAGTGAAACTGCTTCACACCATTCAGAGAAGTATATCTTCTAAAATATTGTCAATACATAATGAACATTCACAATATGTTACGTGTTATTTGTACGTAACGGTACGCTGTGAGGTTTGGATTGATGGCAAAAATATCGAGTGTTACTGTTACATATAGTTGATCTTTTCCCTTGCGTTATTATAAAATTTGACTCATTAAAATTTCAAGAAATATTGTCTTCATCTTATAATATATATGTTAATTTTGTGTCTTGCAATGCTCAAGTTTCACAATCGTTTTCTGTATCTCCGAGAATCCCCCTGGTGAGAATTGTTTGCTCTACGGAGGAAGGGGACGCCTTGAACTCGGTCCCCAGCTCACCGTGTTGCTATGGCAACCATTGTTGGCCGAAAGAAAGCTCTGTTTGTTATCCCCGTCTCTAAGCGTATAAGTCTTCCAGATCATTTATCGATGCCCGGCCCATTGTTCCCTGATAACATATCTAAGCCGGCTGGAATCTCAGGCTTCGGGCTGACCAGAGTAATCAACAAAATCCAATATCGTTCCGGCAAGAAAAATGCCAAACCTCTAATTGGAAAGTGGAAAATACCATCATCTATATTTGACGAGTTCAACGTCTTTTCATTTACCACAACATTGCTCGCTTATTGTTCCGTATCTTTACGGCAGAGAGAAAAAAGGAATATTCTGGAATTCCATGACTATTGTTTGCACAGCCACGCTATATTGACACCATCCTATTTCATCATAATATATTAAGAAGGTGCTCTAACTGACATACTTTAATACGGACGGTATTTGTGGTTTCTTGCGATCAGTTCAGAGCCAAAGGTCCCGATTTCCTGTCACGATCCAGTGGATTCCCTTGTGAACTAGATGTAGATAAGAGTGACTACTGTATTGGTGGAATTGTTGAACTCACAAAATCTATCATTTTCGTGCAAAAAAAAGCAATTACCAACATTATAATTCTACTGAGCCGTGTATAGCATTGTTGAGTATTGTTGTTTCCATATGGTTCGATATAAAAGCGATAGTTGCGCTACATGCAATCGGGACCCTGGACTCAAAATCCTGACCGCGGAAATATTTAACTTTCAAGATTGGAGTTGGTTCACCTTCTTCATATTATGATGAAATAGGTTGGTATCACCACATCGTGGCACAGGTACCCCATCAGGAGTTCTAGGTTATTTGGGGGTTGAATGATGTGTCTACAGTATGAAACTTATTCCAGCCCGACTTGACTTCGGGTTCTGGAACACTTCCTTGGCCTGCCATAGCTTGTACTATGCGCACCTTGATTGTGTGACTATTGAGTCAAGTCACTGCTATAACGTCATATTGAACATAGACCTGACTCTGCGTGCGCGCGGCAAGCGGGCTGGCGCTTGCAGCGCTGTCCAGCGTGTGGAAAGTCACACCAATGGCAAACATGAGCGAGGGGGTTGAAAGGGTGGCAGGAATTTGAATCCTTTCCGATATAAGAAAGAATTGTCGTGATAGAATATTTATTGTCAATGATAATAACTAATGAGGTCTCAAGTGATATATTTTTCCAACTTACAGAAGGATTATCTGTTGAACTATGTTCTCACTAACAGTCAAGTTATTTTGGGGTACAAATGGATGCATGTTATTCACAAACATTGATGTCTCAAATCGAACCCACGTCCCACATGACTCCACTCCTCAGAGTTGTGACTTGCCTCGCTGGGCTAATCGGGTGACTGGACCTCGAAACGCAATGGAGTGAATTTCAAAGCAAATCTCCCTTTACTCCGACATCAGCCCACTTATCACTGCTCCGAGCGCCCGTTCCTTCCACCTCGAACCATAACCGTTCGGGCGTTCCCAACCTTAACATCAGTCATTTTCTTTTCATCTCTTTCCCCGAGGTGAACTATTACGTCACCAAAAGCCCGCCCCCCGACCTCCCCACCTCGTCGTTTATTGATATACTTGTATCCACGAAAGTGAGAGGTTGTCTACCAACATGAACACAAATAACACCGGTGTGTTGGTATTGTTGTCGTGTTTTCAAGGTCAATGATTTTCCAGGATATTAATCAAGATGAGAAACTGAGATGAAAACCTCGAAACGTTCGAAGCCATGCGATGAGTTCTTATACAGTTTTCAGATTGTTTGGATTTGTCCAGTTGGCAGACTGGTTTCGTCCTGCGTGGAGACGAGCGGATGGTAAGCGTGCAGAGGGCCGGTAAAGAAGAGATCTTCTCATCACGTATCGACGAGCAAGCGTGCAGAGGGCCGGTAAAGAAGAGATCTGCTCGTCACGTATCGACGGATTCAGTGGAGGAACGTGCCCGTTGAGTCGTGAGAAGGGGGAAGATGCGTCCATACAATATGCATACTGTGACTTGATGTGGAATCAAGTCTTTGAGAATCCTCTTTTACTTATGAGAGTGAAGGAAGAGGAATAAGCATATAAAGGAAAGCGCAGAATATGTACTGCGAGAGCAGTGTTATATATACATATATATATATATATATATATATATATATATATATATATATATATATATATATATATATATATTTATAGGTATAAATATATATATATATAGGTGTATATATATATATATATATATATATATATATATATATATATATATATATATATATATATATATATATATATATATACATACATATATACATATATATATATATATATATATATATATATATATATATATATATATATATATATATATATATATATATATATATATTTGAATTATATTTATCTATTTTTTATTTTTTTATTTTTTTTTCATCACTTTTTTTTTGAACTGATAAATCGCAGCCTTCTTGCTGTAATTAGTGTCCATGTTGACTGGTTCAATCGTTTCAACCCTCAATTAGTTTCACCCGTTGATTTTCTAGCCGGCTTCATCTCAACTGAAATGAAAACATCACAGTTTCTCCTCCATTTGATCGATCCGATTTGTGTCCAGCTTTATAATAATATGTTCAATTCATGTTTTTCTATCACGTGATTATTTGAATCTAACCGAAGAAAATATTCACTCCACATTTTTTATAATGCTTCTGAAAATTTGAATTTAAATTTTTCTAAAAAGCGGTTCAACCGATTGCGTCTCTAAGATGTACAGTATCGAGTATGATGAGGGTAAATGGGTAAATACAAGGCAAATTTCATTAAATGTTCAGTTATCGTTCCATACGTGGAGCGCGGAACAAACAACACTTCTTCCTCATTTGAGTTCATTGATGAAGAGTTTTGTCTCACTCTCATCCAATAAAATCCACTTGTCGAATATTCCGTCTCGTCTCCACGAAGTGTATTCAGTTTCGTTTCGAACGAGCGCAGCGAATATTCACATTCCACTCACAGGATGATGTCGGGCCTCGTATTTGTGGGCCCATTAGTTGGTTTGTTTCTGTTTGTTTCTGTTTGTTTCTGTTTGTTTCTGTTTGTTTCTGTTTGTTTCTGTTTGTTTCTGTTTGTTTCTGTTTGTTTCTGTTTGTTTCTGTTTGTTTCTGTTTGTTTCTGTTTGTTTTTGTTGGCGACATACAGGATGCAGACATAGTAACCGATCGATCTCAAACTATTTATGAACTTCAGTGTGACACGTGATGGATTGGCATTGTTCTCGAACTGAAGAACAAGGAGAAGAACAGTTTCAAGTTCCAAGAAGTGAGCTTCCAGGTATCTGTGTGTCTCGCTGACAAATGGTCCGATATGCCCCTCACCCACCACAAGGCAAACAAGAGCCAACATCGCAAAGAAAGTGCCACAAAAGTAATGTGAAATGTATTGCAAGTGGAGAGGAGATAAGATGAAAGTTTTCTCCATCAGGTGTTTTTGAATACTGGGAAGGAGTCAGTCGTGGCCTGTCGATAAGGAACCATCCCAGTATCAACCTGAACGACAGAGGACAATCACTAAAAACCCCTGTCAGGATGGTGGACCAGGGTGGGAATCGAACACCGGTCTCTGAATGATGGTTCTGTGTGTTAACCACTGATTCATTCATCTCAGTATTGTGTGTGGTTACCATGGAGATGAAAGGTGAATGGAATCATATCTATGATTATCTGAACAATGTTGTCCCTGTGAGTTAGACAACCCGACTCCCACGCCGGCTCAGCGGAGATCACATCCCCCCTCCCCTCTTCCTCCCCCCCCTCCCCACCCCCCGCCATCTAGATCCTGATGGTAATTAATTGCTCCGGGCCAGTCTATCCTCCCGAGAGTCGAAACCCCCGCGCGCCAGTGGTGTGGGATAGGGGGAACGACCGGTCGCTCGGAACCTCCATCTCGTGAACTCTCTTACATAATCCTCAACACGTTTCTGGCCGTGATTCTATCTTGCAAACAATTACTTCCTTTTATCGCTGATCCCGAGTTATCAAGGGTCCCGGCTTCAGAGCTCGGCTAATTTAATTTAACCTGGTACTCACATCAACTGGGTGGCCACGACCGACCGTCTCTCCCATCTATTAGCTGTAACGGTGGGATGTTTCGATGATGGATTCAAACGGTAATTGTGCTATCGACAATAATGTACAGCAGTTAAAGAAAGCTCGAGTTTTTACGATAATGTTGATTTTTATTTGTGTGTTCGATTTTCTTCTTCTCCATTCCACTCTTGTTGTCTTTGTTGTTGTTGTTTTATCGTGATTCCATATACGTGGAGTGGAATTCTATGGTATACGGATGGTATTCTTTAACGGAGCTCACAAAGTCCATTTGAGCTGAATAATTATTGTGATATGAATATAATAAATCCAACAAACATCAGACAAAATAAAATGTCGAATTGGAGTTTGAATAACACCAATATGAGAATAGGCCTGAAATGAACATCGAAACTTGAGAGACAATAATTGTTCCTCAATTAAGGCTGTGGATGAGAAGTAGGATCGTTTGGACGGGGCACCACAAGGGCGATATACCACCCCATTTCAATTATTCAAAACCAATGAACTTCAACACCAGGGCTGCGCTGTCTGTGACCATAATCTTCCACCGTAGATAAAATTCTTTCAGTTTCCGAAAGTCCGGAACACATAATAAGTTCAACCCGTTCTTGTGATATATATATATATATATATATATATATATATATATATATATATATATATATATAAAAATATATATATATATATATATATTTATGTATATATATATATATATATATATATATATATATATATATATATATATATATATATATATATATATATATATGTATATATATATATATATATATATATATATATATATATATATATATATATATGTATATATATATATATATATGTATATATATATATATATATATATATATATATATATATATATATATATGTATATATATATATATATATATATATATATATATATATATATATATA